>JAALXH010000087.1:0-52187 GCA_012977735.1 Fusarium tanahbumbuense | reverse complement strand
GTTAACGAGTTCCCCTCGCAGAGCGCGACCGACGTCTTCGTGCTGACGCTCGTACTCGTCGTGCTTGGTCTTGGCCTCGATGAAGCGGGCTTCGGCGGCGTGGCGACGTTCTTGTAGGGCGCGGAGCTCCTCGTCGAGCTGGGCCATCTGTGTTTGGGCTTCGTGCATGAGGTGGTCGTACTCGTGGATCTTCTTCTCGAGGGGTTGGAGGACGCTCTTCTGGATGCTAGGGCTCTGGAGGCGACTGATGTCGTGGCCGGGAATGTTCAATCGGTCGGGGGAAACTCCGCGGCGCTGCTGCTGGTGCTGCTCTGAGGCCATTGATTGAGACATGCGGCTCTGTTGAGTGTTGGGGCCTGGTCGCGTAGGGGATTCAGCATGCGATCCGCCAGAGTCGGAAGTGCGACGCGATTGACGTCTGTAGCGGCCACCCTCTCGGGGGCCATTGGGCTGTTGCTGACCGTCCATTGCACCTGGTCCGTTGTATGTTTGAGGCATAGGTTGTTGACCCTGAGGACCGCGGGGACCGTTGATGTTGAGGTTGGGACCTGGACCTTGTTGACCTGGAGGTGGTTGTCTGCGCTGCCCGGCGTTTCGCGCAACCTGACCAACCGGAACGACACGCTTTTAGCCAAAAAGTTAATTTTATTTTAATTTTCAGGGGAACAGAAAAAATCGGAGAAACAATGTTGCTCAAACTAGAGCGGTTCTTCTCTAGCGGCGCAGGGGAAGAGATAGAGAGGAAATAGATAGCGAAATGAGAGAAGAGGAAAAGCTCACCTGCTGCTGCTGTTGTGCTTGTGCGAGCATGGCGTCCTGCAATGCCACGTCAGAAGTGGGAGAGCGCATCTCGGAGCCCTCCTCGCTCTGGAAACGATACTCGTCGAGCCCGTCGGGAGATTGAGGGCGTCTGTATCGCGGGCTCTGGCCGTTTCGCGCAGCACGGGCTGCTTCGCGAGCGTCGCGGGCATTACGAGGTTCGAAGCCAGAGCCAGGATCCTCGAGATTGTATCTCGGCTGGTGAGGAGCCGCCATTGTTGCCATATCCATTGTGTTGTTTGTATGTACTGAAGAGTGCGGGGAGACAGAGAGAGAGAAAAGCGGTGATGGCGAAGCGTTTGTCTTACCGCGAGACGAGACGAGACAAGACAAGACAAGAGAAAGGAATGAAGAGAAAAAAATGACCAGCGACTATCGCCTGGGTCTAATTCTCGTTTTAGTTACAAGATCAGAAACGCGATGGCTGGAAATGGGCGAGGTTGGCCCTCTCTTTTCTGTTCTGCCCTTTTCTTTTTATCCCGTGGTTGGGATCCAATGCCATCCATCCAGGTCAGGTCCAGTCCAGGCTTTTCAGGGGTGTCAAAGGCACTGACTTGGCGAATGGCCCACTGTAGACAACACCCCAGCCGCCCAATTGTAGTACAGTGTTAATTGGGGTTTCCCTTTGAATGACGCCAATTCCTGATCTTTACCCATAATTGAATGACATTTCTTCAATGAAGAGACGGACTAAAGATGCATCGAATTGGGTACATTTTCTAGGTCCTTTCTATTGCTCCACGTTCCCTCTCTCTTATGGACTCTACTGAAACATTACGGCTCCATGCATTGGTGTCTCTGCTTGGCGCCCAGTGATTGTAACGCAGATACTCGAAAGGTTGGTGGCTGGGCAAATGAGATAAAGCAGGTTATTTCCAGATAAACGCGATTCCTGCCAGGGAATTTAAGATGAAACGTCGCTTGGCTTCAATCTAGTGTTTTGCTATTTGTCCATTGAGCTTAGCCAGCCGTTGAGCTTTTTTAATTGATGGATGAGAAGTGAGCATCTTGGTGATTCTTGGATTGAGTCTCATGCATGCACTCAAGGTTACACGTCACGGTACTGTGCAGCACAGTGTGACCTTATGCCTCGCGTTTAAACATGCCATTCCATTTCCTGCCATCAATTAATTAAAGTTCCCGTGTCTTACGATTTGTGTTTTACGAATGTAGTACTGATCATTGATTATGGTTGAGAAGAGAAAATTAATTGTGCTCAATTGATTGAGCACAATTAACTCTTGTAGACACAAGGTTGGGCATCTATAGACTTCGCGCCATGCAATCCAAGCGCAGAATTTTCCACGTCAGAAGCGAAGCAGCGGCCCGTCCCATGACATGCCATCCACGAGCTGAGCTTCGCTTCACCGCCAGACCCTGACCTAACCATTTGACTCAGATTTGGATCTCGAACGAAGCCCAAAGTACAGGGTAAATGCTAGTCTTGGGCGTCGCCGACTGCCTACACTACCTGACATCATGACACAAGATGCGACCGTGCGAAGCCTGCTTACCGTCATCATCACCACTTCGCCGACACCGTCTGCACCCTCAACAGAGCTCATATCAACAATTTTGGAGTCGTTTGATCGACACTGTCCAGAGTTGATACAATGTAATGTTGTTGTTGTGTTTGATGCCTTCGATCAGATCGTTCCGATTGCGAGATTGAAGAAGGGACAGGTTACGCCTGGTCAGGCGTCCGACTTTGAGGCTTATAAGAAGAATGTCAAACAGTTGATACTCGAGCGATATCACCAAGATGCCGCTAATACTGCCTTTATTAAAGAAGATACTACTGCAGAATATGGAAGCCCCAAGCATGAAAACCTAGTTGACTACTCAATATCCCACACAATCGATAAAAGAGTTACTTTCATAGAGCCATCAAGGCGTCTTGGCTTTGGTCTCGCAGTCAGGTCAGCCCTGCGAATCATCCAAACTCCGCACGTCTGGGTCCAACAGCATGACTGGGCTCTAACCGCGGATCTTCCCATTCAGCCGCTTCTTCAGATCATGCAAAGCCACGAATCAGACCCAGAAGCACCCGTCAAATATGTCTGTTTAGCTGCTGTGCGCATGCTCTCATACGCTACTTCCGCGATAGTATCGGAATATCCTACGTTACGCGATACCTCAGCAGCTCTTACTCGTGAATATGAAGCACCGTCATATCCTGGAACTAAGATACCACTGACACCGATGTATTTCTGGCACGATAAACCTCATCTTGCGTCAACGGCACATTATCTGGAGCGTGTATTCCCTACGCGACTTGCGATGCTGAGAGGAGACTTCATCGAGGATAAGATTGGACAAAGGGCTCGCGCGCAGATGAAAGAAGGACTGGTAAGTTTGATATTGATGTCTGGTTGCAAGAGATGGCTAACGTGATATAGTGGAAGAAATGGGCTACTTGGCTATACTACCCTGATCAGGGCAAGACGTTATGCTTGAGACATCTGAAGGGACGAACTTGGGAGGGTACAACGGGGCAGGCGGATAAAGCTGCTATGTGGCGACAGATGAACGAAGCTGGAAGGACAGTAGAGGCGAAAGGCACGGCTTGGATGGACGAAAGTCATGATATAGCTATGTTCATAAACGAAGAGGATCATAACTCATGACACAACAGAAGCTAGACAGCTACAACAAATCTCAGGATCAAGATATCGCATACCAGCTGCATCTGTCAACTCTTGACTTTGACCTTGAACACCATTCCAAGTGAACTCTGCAACCCTTTTCAACAATGAATGAGATGGCCTTGTTTCGTCGGCAGAGATAACCGGCTGCAGGTTTGCATGACGGACCTCGTTTCGTCTTAACCAGCATCTACTCGGCCGAGTCATGACGTCAGGTGAGATCTATCCGATTTAGCCAGGGTAAACACAAACCCTTACTCTAAACTCAATCAGTCAAGATGAAGAACCGTTTGGAAGTCATGGAGTGTGCCGGGTCAATTGCCGACCAGAATGCGGGGTGCATAACCCCTCACATTGGGTCGATCACCATTCTCCATGAGCATCACCGAGGTGTATCGCTAGATCGACTTGGCGATCTGGGGCACAGCGAAGGTATAAGAATGGCTACAACAAGGCATTGGATATGTGGTAGGCAAGTAGTCTTTCTGTACATATCGCCAACATGAGACTCATCACACCCTTCGTCCTCGCCTGCAATGCAGTCCTCGGAGCCTCCCAGCTAATGGGAACTCCCTCATACGAATTCCTTTACACTGTCAACGCAACTCTCGGTGAGCGCTGGCCGATTGGCGACTACCACCAAGGTAGCCGCGTGGTGATTCCCATTACTGGCGGAACCTTCAAGGGTCCTCGCATGTCAGGAACGGTGTCCAACCTGGGCGCCGACTGGGGTCTGACAGATACTAAGGGCATCTTCTTTCCTGACACGCGATACAACCTCAGGACCGATGATGGCGTTGATATTTATATCCAGACCCAGGGTCCTACGCAGCCAGACGGACGAACGCTACTCAGAGGAACGTTTCAGGCGGGTCATCCCGATTACGATTGGTTGAACTACATTCTTGCTGTGGGTGTTTTGCAGAGACCACCTGCTGAGTCTAAGGGCAAGTATGTCGTTATCGACATGTGGCAGGTAAGTTTTTCCTGAACCGGCACGTGCTTTCGTGGATTGATAGCTGACGGAACGGAAGATGGTCCTGCCTGACTGTAACGGTGCCTGCTAGGAAGAAAGTTTGGCTGGGATGCCGAATCTCGAATCACCGTGGTCTATGGGCACCATGTGAAGAACAAGGGATCCTGGCCAAAGTCACCACCGCGATTATGCCGATGCAGTGAAGCTAAAGCGTGCGACGTCGGTGCAATTAAACTGCCCTTGGGGTATAACGGGCTATTAAAAACCACATACTCCGCGTAAACAATGTTTTGAGGCCGAAGGAGAAAATACAACTTTGTTCACGTTTGAACCGACGATGATTTTCAGGTCGACAGCTAGCTAGACCTTAAATGGAAGTTACAGTTAAATGCTTTGCTTTCAATGTGATGGTTTGCACATGGATGCTTGTCTATAAACTTGAAACAAGTCACGTCGCGTTCACAAGAATGCTGTCATTGTTCTGGGAGCGTGGTATTACGATGATCGAAAGTACCTATAGTAAAGACGTCAGTAGTCATAAGACCAATAAAATGAAGCGGAAATGCAACGCCTCTTAGAGAGACCAAGCTTCCATTAACACCGAACTATTACCCCGGATACCCTTGTTCTTAGTTCAACGTTGGAAGCGGCATCAACAAAGTCAGTTCAGCGTGCTCACTAGTAAACCCAATCTACACCAAACTTAATCGTAACGAGAAAAATAATCCGACGTCTCAAAACTCAATCTTCAGATAAACTGTTCCGGGCAGAACTGGAAATACCGATCAACTAAGGTCTATCATTTACGCTCTTCGCAAAGATCCCCTCAATTTGAACAGACTACCCCGGATCTAAGTCCAAGTCCAGCAAGCCGAGGTTTCAGGCACCTCCTCTTTCTTGACTGTCCCGCTGTAACTGCCGCTGTTTTTCCCCCTTAGCGCAGCCCATCTGGGGAAAGATCACCGACAATTTCATTTTAACAAAATTCCCCCGCAAAACGCAGGGATCGCATTGCGTTAAATGTTTATGCGCCGTGCTGTATATAATGAAGTACTACTACTTGTTGATCCCTTTCCCCCTCGTTCAGTCTTGTCCAGCATTTTCTAGCGATACTTGTTCTTTGTCGAATTACAATATGCGCGCCAATTTGTTACTACCGGGTCTTGTCTCGGGTCTGGCTGCTGCGGCACCTGGCAAGGAGGAAGACTTTGCTGCCAAGTGCGCCAGTTTCAGGACCTCGCTGAAACTGCCTAACACCAAGGTCTGGTTCACTGAACATGTACCTGCTGGTGGAAACATCACCTTTCCTGACAACCACCCAACATGTACCCCCAAGAGCCAGGTCACAGACGTTGAGATCTGTCGCGTGGCTATGCACGTCACGACAGGTCCCGCTTCTAACTTGACCCTCGAGGCTTGGCTACCTTCTAACTGGACTGGTCGATTCCTGAGCACTGGAAACGGAGGTATGGCTGGCTGCATCCAATACTCGGATGTTGCGTACGGTGTCGGCAACGGTTTCGCTACCGTTGGCGCCAACAATGGCCACAATGGTACATCAGCCACGGCCATGTATAAGAACTCTGGTGTTGTGGAGGACTACGTCTACCGCTCTGTACACACGGGCACTGTTCTCGGAAAGGACATCGCCAAGAAGTTCTACGGAAAGAAGCATACCAAGTCTTATTACCTTGGCTGCTCGACTGGCGGACGACAAGGATGGAAGGAGGCGCAGAGCTTCCCTGAGGACTTTGATGGTATCGTCGCTGGTGCTCCCGCCATGCGCTTCAACGGGCTGCAGTCCCGATCCGGAAGCTTCTGGGGTATCACTGGTCCCCCCGGAGCTCCTACCCATCTCAGCCCCGAGGAGTGGCAGATGGTTCACAAGAGTGTCCACGTTCAGTGCGATGAGCCTCTTGACGGTGTCAAGGATGGCATTCTCGAGGACCCTAACCTCTGCAACTATCGACCTGAGGTTCTCATCTGCAGCAAGGGCCAGACCAAGAACTGTCTGACCGGTGCCAAGATCGAGACTGTTCGAAAGGTCTTCTCTCCTCTCTATGGCAACAACGGAACCTACATCTACCCTCGCATCCCCCCTGGTGCCGATGCTGGTTTCGGCTTCGCCATTGGCGAGACACCCTTCCCCTACTCTACAGAATGGTTCCAGTATGTTATCTGGAATGACACCAAATGGTCTCCCGACCAGATCGGACCCGACGACTACCAAAAGGCCTCCGAAGTCAACCCTTTCAACGTCGAGACTTGGGAGGGCGACCTGTCTAAATTCCGCAAGCGTGGATCTAAGATTCTCCACTGGCACGGTCTTCAGGACGGTCTCATCAGCTCTGATAACTCTATGGAGTACTACGACCACGTTTCACGCACCATGGGCTTGAACAGCACCCAGCTGGATGAGTTCTACCGATACTTCCGCATCAGTGGTTGTGGCCACTGCTCTGGTGGCGATGGCGCAAACCGTATTGGAAACAACTTAGCCAACTTGGGTGGCAAGACCGCCGAGAACAACGTCCTCAAGGCCATCGTGAAGTGGGTTGAGGAGGGTGTTGCCCCCGATACCATTACAGGCCAGCGCTTCGCTAATGGTGCCCCTGATGGCAAGCTCGAGTACGAGCGCAGACATTGTCGCTACCCATACCGCAACGTCTGGGATCGTAAGGGAGATCCCAAGGATCCTGACAGCTGGAAGTGTCAGTAGAGAATGGTGGCGTCTATTATATAAGATTCATTTCATCGTGCACATATAGAAGATGATCTTTGTAAATAAATTACACGTTTTACATAACACGCGTTTGCTTACTCCAACCGTGAAATCGGGATAATACGGCGACTGCCAAGGTAAAGTGATGTCAAGTAATCAACTAGCGAGATGTCGCAGTCTCCAAATTCAATGCCTTGCCTTGGAAGTCCCCTCCCCCAACATCCATGGAGGAAGTAGGGAGGGGGCGTCACTGTAATATCAGTCATTTCCCCAGACCCGACGCGACAGGCAAGTCGTTCCAGGCATTCGTTTTGATGCGGAGAGAATTACTCTTTTCATCCACTCCAAGAAGTCTAAATGACCGCCAAGACAGGAATATCCCCACGATTTGAAGACGGTCAAGAGAAAAACCCGGAGGTTGAGTAAGAGAAACTCAGTGCACAGACTTTGAAGTCTCTCTTCCCCCTCATTTCCCCAACCATCCCCACAATGTGCTCTCTTTCTCCAACATGGAGGAGCGAGTCAGCTGGCGATTCGGGGGATCCAATCAATGAGGCGAGCGTTATTTTTCTAGAATGATGATGCATGCCAGAGGTTGCTGTGTTGGACATCTCCGGTTTGTCGGATGGATGTAAGATTTGCAGATCCTGGTTGTCTAGTGGCCACGCCAACCTCCAACCAACCAACAAACCCATGGATACGAGGGATGAGGGAAACAATTGAGTTTTATTCAATACCAGGTGGCGCGGGACTTTTACAAGATAAACGGGAATAATTGAATAATTTCACCGGCACTTTTTAAGCCCATTGACTTTCGGCCGACAATACCTCCGAGCCGATAAACATCTTACGATGGCTTCACAGTACCATACTCGTCAGATTCACCACGGTGACTTGCAAAATTAACAATACAATCTCCAATTCTCCAATGACAAGAGTCTTATTATCGATACTCGGACCGGTGTCGGATATTCCGGCACCTCGACACGCCCTTGATCAACAGATACCGACTCGCCAGCTCCACAAAATACTGAATGCATGTGTCAAAACAAGGTATTTCTCGCGTAACGGAAAACAAACTGTGTCGTACCATCAACGGAGCAAAAACTCAATAGGCAAAATTTAAGCTTGTACCCTTGGCGTCGGTCTTAGCCGCATCGGTTGTTGGGCCATTTTGTTTTCTCCGGCAGAGGTCAAGAGCCTCCAAGAGCCTCAAATCAACGACACCTGACATGATCAAGACACAAGTTCAATGGCTTGGTAGTGAGTGATTCGGGGTGACAGATGTCAATTCTTTGTCTCAATGGAATTCTTATCTCTGCATCTGCAGGGTTCAAAATGGACATCTCGCCCTTATTTCCATTCCAGCAAAGATCGCTGTCAATATAACGTAACAAGATGTGGACCCAGTATTTTCATCGGTTGGATATTTTCATGACCTGATGGTTTTTGACGATTTGCTAACTTTTACGTGAGAGACTCTCGTTCCCCCATGGGGCTCCACGATATACCGCTTTATTTCTCACTTTTCACCTTTTACCTACAGAGTACCATGTTAGATAACGAGATTCTCGGCAATCCACTCGGAACCAGATAAACATCTGGAGACCTTTTCCTTGGCGCATGTATATAAGAATTGCGCGACCGACCCGAGTCTTCTGTTCTGTACCCCTTTGCTATTGGTGATTGTTATAACCTTGGATCACTCTTCACTTCTTCCATATCATGAGCACTGAGGACAAGACGACAAAGGCGCAGCCCGACATGGGCCAGGACAACCACCATCGTCCTGCGTCTATCCGTGGCATCGACGGTAACGAGATCAACACCATCAACGATGCCGGTGACGATATCCTCGCTTCCAAGGAACAACACTCCGACGAGCCCGTCCAGAACATTTTCAACCAAGGTGGCAAGAACTACAGAACCCTCGGCAAGTGGGATACCGTCTTCGTCCTCATCACCAACCAAGTCGGTCTTGGTGTCCTGTCTCTTCCCGGCTGTCTTCAAGTTCTCGGTGTCGTCCCCGGCGTCATTGCCATCATCGGTCTCGGATCTCTCTCTGCCTATACTGCCTACGAACTCCTCCAATTCTACAGAAAATACCCCCATGTCGTCAATGTCGTCGATATGTGTGGTATCATCGGTGGAAGACCACTCGAGATTATTGCCGGCATTGGTCTAATGATCAAGGTTATGATGACTTGCGCCTCTGCGAGTGTAACATTGTCTGTCGCGTTCAACACTCTTAGCAACCACTCCCTGTGCACTGTCAGCTTCGTTATTATCGCTGTCGTGGCGTGCTGGATATTGTGTCTTCCCCGAACCGTCAAGTTCGTCTCGCAATCTGGTATTCCTTCAACAATAAGTATCCTGGCTGCCGCTCTTACTGTCATGATCAGCCTGGGCTTCTCATCGCCCTCCCAGGCCCCTCCTGGCTGGGAGAGAGAAATCCAAGTTATTGGCAACCCGACTTTCCGCCAAGGGCTTAACGCCTGTCTCAAAATTTGCTACGCCTATGCAGGAAATATCAGCTTCGTTTCGTATATGGCCGAGATGAAGAACCCCAGCCGAGACTTCCCCATGGCCTTGGCCTGCCTTGAATGCTTCTCCATCACACTTTACACAATCGTCGCTGTTGCTATCTACTGTCTCGCCGGTGACTATACAACCTCGCCTGCTTTGGGATCCGCGCCCAGAACTGCTGCCAAGGTTGCATACGGACTCGTTCTGCCCTGTGTTTTCGCTACCGCCATGGCTTTCGGTAAGTTGAATAACTAAAACCAAATGAATCCCGAACTAACCCCAATCTCTCAGGACACACTGGCATCAAATACATGTATGTTGTTGCTATGCGAGGACTCAAGTCTACTCACCAAGTCACCGACCGAAGCGTCAAGTCCTGGAGTGTCTGGGTCATCTGCGTGACTCTGTACTGGATTATCGTCTTTGTAATTTCCAACGCCATCCCAATCTTCGACTCTATCCTCTCCATCTCCTCCGCAACCACGATCGCCTGGTTCACTTTCGGTCTCAGTGCCATCTTCTGGTTCCACATCAACAAAGGCCAGTATACCAAGAACTGGAAGAAGATTGCCCTATGCGTCGTCAATGGACTGCTTATTGTGCAGTCGTTGTTTATGAACGGCGGTGGTCTGTGGTCTTCTATTACGGAATTGTTGAACATTTTCGCCAACGATTCGAGCAAGATCCGAGGCACTTTCTCGTGCGGTGATAACTCTATTTAAAATAAACATACGCATGGATGGAACTGGGTATAGATATTATGTAGCAAGCACATAGCGATTGAATGATATATGATGATATTATATTTGACCAATCTCTTTCTTTTATTTGTGATGTAGGACCTGTTGGTTCGACGGAGACTGCCTGCAGGAATTATGGATAGGGTAGAACATGGGTGCAGCTGACCAAGATGCCAAGCCCAAGATTCCCCGTCACAGGACGTGAACTTCGGGAAATCCGGTCGACATGAACAACTCATTCATCACAGGACAGAAAATGGCGCGATATCGTTATCATTTTCAACATCAGTTCATAGTCGAGCCGAGAGAGTGGTGGGTAACTCTCGAGATCGTTCGGGCCGACATTTGCAGGACGATAATGGCGACGAGCGGGTCACCGCCGTTCGGGATAATTGAGGAGTAAGGTACAAGATGCATAGAGCTAGCGACAAAGAACAAAATGTGCATATTGAAAGCTTCTATATATATTCCATCATTCTATCTGAATTCGACCAGTCCAATCCATTTTCCATCGCATTTTAAGTGGACGAATCGTATGCTGTGCAACATGCTCTGATTCGACATCCCTAAAGGGGAACGCTCATTATGACTCATTTTGTATCATTCTGTATCGTCTTGACTACATCCGAGCAACCCGGCGCTTGTTGTAGGGCTGAACCGGGATGTTGGGTACGTCTACAGCTGACATGAGCCTGTTCTAACTTCGGGCAAGTAGAGGCTACTACTCAGTGAAATGGCTCACTTGAAGAACCACCCAGAACGTATGATAGCTGGAATCAAGTGTTTATTTAGAAGTATCAATCTAATATTATGAACTGTAATTGATGTTTAGTGGCCGAGAATCTTTCTGTCTCGATGCTTGAATGTATATGGGATGGTTTGAATGTTGGTAGGGTCGGTTGTGAGCGACTAGCTCGCATGTAATGCCTGCTGGTGCTCAACTTCGAGATCTAAACAGCGGTCCATCTGGACGAACGAGGAAACAACTAGAGGCACTTGCTCCCCGGATGTGTCACACCGTGGCTTACTGTAATCTCTTCAACCTTGGTAGAAAGAGCCTCGCAGTGTTCGTCAGCATGGAAAGGTGCTTTGCTATCAACTATAAGTATATCGTAGAGTACAGCTATAGAAGTAGTTCAATATCAAAAATATTCTGTTCATTGCGAACATTAAGAATGGTAAGTCTTGCTTAATCCCTTCTCATATTCAACTATACATGATGCACAATATTTTGCCGAACCGATATTACTCGCAGCCAAGACTGTGTTTTTGAGGACCCATGAACCGACATCGCCTGATATACGTTACGATTCTACCTTTGCCAACTTCTTTCTTGCCAACGAGCTATGATTAGCTAACTATAAGGTATATGCTATAGGTCTCTCGAGTGGTTTGGTCACATTGGCGGTCATGTTCGAAGAAGGAGATGAGGATGGGCTTCTCAAGGATCACTGGTTCATTTGATGCAAACGGAGACTGTCGAGGGAATATACTTACCTGAATCAACTCCAAATAAATTAAATGCGTAACTGCAATCGAGAGAAACCAAACATCATGAGCCTTTCGTCTCATTTCACGCTGTTGCTATACCGCTCGCGTGTCGGAAAGGCGTTCCTCTTATGGTCAAATATCACGTGCATGTATTCCAACTTGTTCAACGGAGCTGAATTTCCGGTAGCAATTTAATAAATGATGATGGTCGGTCAGATCTCGATACGCGATACGGCGGATACGGGATACGAAGGCTGTTCACACCTGTAAGCTTACTACCCGAATGACTAAATAAAAGCCATGTCCGTTTCTGATAATAACTTCCATTCTTAAGAACCCAAATTAATTCATATTCTATCTATCTCTGTCCAGAATTGAGAGATCACATTGATTACCCAACTCGACCTTAGGTTCAAGCGGTACTCTGTAGTCTTCTTAACGCTCAATATGACCCTGCCAGCTTTACCCATTTTACGTCCGCGCGTAATGGTCATGCCGACATGTCGCAAAGCTGTTTCATTCCGTGGATACAAGGCTTTCTCTCCCTCATACACGAGACATCTCCATCGAAAAAGCAAAAGTCGACCAAGACAAGACACTCCCCCCAACCCAAATCCCTCATATCCGGCTTTCAATATGGACTCTCTCGGGCTTGGAAAACACATGAAGGTGGCTTTGATCATCATCTTGAGCATACTCGGAACAATTGAAACATGGTTCTGGTGTAAGGCTATATGGGAGTGGAGGAAGGGCAGCAAAGGATTTCAGCAGGATTGAGCGGGAACGCGTCTCACTGGTACAATGTCCCAAAGTGACATTTCTTTTCGGTATTCTCGCCGGCAAATCTGAGTATCACGAACCGTCCGGGGAAAAGTTGGAAAGCAGCGAATCACAGACGGATCCGAATGCGGGGATACTGGTTTAGCTTAGACTTATCCGTAGAGCCACTCCGAATGCAACTTACATCACCACGGGACATCCCCCAGATTCACTTACCAATGCTATGGTTCATAGGTGGACGATCTTGGGGTTGAGGCATTTGTCTGGGTAAGTTTAATCCGGTTGGTGGTCAAGTTGGCCGAAGTAGCGTCCACCTGGTTAGCAAGCGGCACTGGGGCCTCCCTAAGGCCCATGTAAAACACAACTATAAAGCCCATGGTCGCGTCACAAACTTGCTCTTCTTTTGACCATCACGAGATTGAAGGATGAAGCTGTCTGTTACTCGGTTTATCTCAAGTTTACTTTGGCTACAGCCTTGCCTGGTCGCTGCCATCCCGCAGCAACATGGATCTACAACGGACCTAACAACTCTCCCCAAGGTGGAGAGGGTTCGGACTTTCATACTTACCGACATCCTCAACGAACCGGATGACTCTATGTCTTTAGTGCGATATCTACTGTACTCCAACGAATTCGATACTCGGGGAATTGTCGCTGTGACATCTTGGTCGTTGAGAAACGAGACTCATCCCGAGGAGATTAAGAGGATTGTTAACGCCTACGGCAAGGTTGTTGACAAACTCAATCAACATGTTCACCCTGACAATTCTTACCCCGATCCGCAAGATCTGATAGATAAGGTGTCATCCGGCCCGGTTGTAAGTTTATCAATCCTCAAGGCATGCAGAAACTGACAGTGTTAGTCTTACGGCAAAGCTGCCCTCAAACAGCCACTTAGCGATGGTGGTCGAAACCTGATTGAGGCACTAAGAGAATCCGAGAAACCTCTCTACCTCGGTCTCTGGGGCGGAGTAAACACACTAGCTCAAGCCTTGCAACACATTGACAAGACCGAAACCAAGACTGTGGCGTCTCAACTTCGCTCTCGCCTCCGGGTCTACTCTATTTCCGATCAAGACGACGCAGGGGCCTACATAAGAGTCAAATGGCCTGATGTCTTCTTCATTGTCAACGTCCATGGTTATCGAGAGTACAACATGGGTACATGGACTGGTATTTCTACCGGTGACAACAACGCTGCAAACAGGACCAAAGTACTGGATGATTGGCTTACTCCCAACATTCGCCTTGGGCCACTTGGAGCTGAGTATCCCAAAATTGTATACACAATGGAAGGCGATAGTCCGAGTTTTATCTGGACTATTCAGAACGGTCTCAATGTTCCTGGACGGCCGGAGTACGGTGGCTGGGGTGGACGGTATAGCCGTGCTACTGAGGATGAGGATATCAACCAATACGGGACTTCGGTTGATACCTTGATCGACAACAACGGGGAAAGCTGGAGGAGCCATTATGCCACTATTTGGCGCTGGCGCGATGCTTACCAGGACGATTTTGCAGCACGTATGCAATGGACACTGGTTGACGGTTTTGAAGACGGCGCTCATCCTCCGAGCATCTCTATCAACGGCTCCTCAGGACTGGAGCCGCTTCGATTCAACGTCAGCCTCAGCGACGCCATCACCTTGGACGCCAGTGAGTCATATGATACGGACAATTTGAATGATGCCTCCGGACTTTCATTCGAATGGTATTCCTACGCCGACTGTGCGTTGACATTCTTAACGAGTCTCAATGAGAAGTTTTTCAAGGTTGAAGGGCTTTCGCCTCCGTCTGGAACTAACGGTACGCTGGTGGCTAATGAAGCTGGTTTCAGCAATGTCGCTCTGGGTCCTCAAGTCAAGATATCTGTCAACCTCACTGGCTGGGAACAAGAGCAGCCTAGTTCGGTCGATAAAGAGTGGCATGTTATTCTTCAAGTCACCAACAACAAAGGAGCGTATCCTGTCAGGCGTTATATGCGTGTTATTCTTCAGATCCCCGAGAGTAAATAGTTTCATTTAGGTTTTGAGCGGTGATGAGTAATAAAAGATCAGACAGGTGCTTATTAGTAGCCTTACTGTGAAATCAATCTTCTAGATAGTTTATTTTGCCATGACTCGTTTGCCCATTCAAGGTGCTTTTGTTGGCTTTTGGTTTCTTTTGCTTCGAATATTTGTCTTATTATGTGTCTCTCTGCTGAGACAGATCAAGATTATAAACAGAGATGGCTTTTTTGGTAGCAAAGCAGGTTGGTCTCAAACATTACTAAAGTAGGCGTCATAGATACAAACTAGTTCAAGACGCAACAATGAAACCAGAAACATAAACAGACACACAATCCCTTACAAAACAACCATCAACCATCTCAAAGACACTTCAAAATGCCATCTTCCAAAGGCAAGCCCACTGACCCCGACCTTCGAGAGGAGCTGAAGGAAGAGATCAAGCAACAACCCAACAAGAACGGCGGCGGCGAGGGACAATGGTCAGCATGGAAGGTATAAACAACGTAACTATTTGAGAGTTTTGTTAATCATGCGTCAAGGCGTCCAAACTTGCAAAAGAATATGAAAAGCAGGGCGGTGACTACGAGAATGAAGCTGGATCAAAGAATGAACCAAAGAAGGGAGAACCCAAGCAGAAGAGCGAAGGGAAGAAAAGTCGGGAGCTTGAAGACGAGTGAGATAAGAGTGGCTACGGGCACGACAGTTCAAGCATTAGGAGTAGGATGCCTCCACGAGACCTTGTTGCCTCCATGCGAAGTGAGAATTCAGAGTAGGTTTCTATGTATGGTACAATGCAGCGATTCTAGATTCCGAATTTTCACACTCTCATTGCCCTTGTTCCAGTGAGCTTTTCCGATCTGCACGAGAGTGATCAGTCTGTCTATTGAGAGTTGGAGCCGCACACTAAAAGACTTACATTTAGTCGACCCCTTCTCACACAATCTTTGACAATTGACAACACTGAATGTGAGAAACATGGCTTATTAAAAGGAATCTACAAGAGATGACCACCGTCTTCTTTGCTGTTAAGGCACGCAGGTGGGTGATAGAAGAATCGTCTCCTGAGGTCTAGGCTACAAAAATAAAGGCGCCTAGAGCGCTGGTCCAAGCTGGCATAAAGTAACCCAATCATTTCCTCTCTCAGAATCTCGTATTCAACCCTTCATGTACCTTGAGGGTACATTAGGCAAGATAGACAAAAAGAAGACATACAACACCGGGGATTCGCTGGTCGTCACCGACCCAACTACTAATCCAGCGCTTCGCAGCTTAACTATGGGAGAGCGGACGGGATCCCGTGTTTTCTACGAGCTATGGTCGTATGTGCTCAAGAATGAAATTACCCTTCCCTATAATAGGTTTTGCATACGGCTGAAAAGCGCAGTGCCGTTATGATTCTCATGCCGATCAACCCGCACCCCCGTTTCTCACAAATCAGTGTATGGTGATGTCGTGAGTATGTAATGATATGTTAAGGTCGGGCTATTCTTGGACTTTTCTCTTTCCATCAACCTAATGTTGAAACCTCCCTCAATTTGAATAGCGGATTGACTGTCAAAATGCTTAAAGAAGGGGAGTTGCTATCGTAAAATTGCCCTTTCAACATCTGCCAGTGCTGCAGCAGCCGCAAAGATTCAAAAACACGAATGCAAACTATCGCGGCTGTTATTACCCCGCCTGGTTGCATAAAGTGAATAAACCATTTCGTCTCTTATGCCTCTAGGCACCAATTCGTCCGATATCCTGAAGCCTGAGGCCTGCGTCACTGATTGCCTCGCCCTCCTTCTCTCTCTTTCTTTCTTTCTTTCTCTCTCATCATTTCTCCCTCTCATCTGCACTGCGAAGTTGCGTCTTTTAACCTCATTTTCTGCATCACCAAGAATGAATATGGAGCCTTCGCCCTCGTCTTTTGACGACATTGACCATTAAGGACAGCAGTCCATTCACCGAAAGAGATCGGGCGACTTCTTAATGGAGTCCGTCTACGCTAAGCGAGTTAATCGTACAGATGAGACCAGCACAGCCTTAGTCTTAATGCAAGGCGAGCTTGAAAGCATGTGTTAACAGCTAATTTCTGATACAAAGCTCACTGCAAACGCACTTCGATTCTTCGGCAAGATTATTAAGTCTTGCTGCTCATCTTCCTCTACGGTGATCTTGCTTGATCCCCTTTGGTTAAACACGAGTGACAACACAAGCGTGTTGAAGCCCGAAGGTTTCGACGACGCTGGCCAACTTGCCTTTCCCGTTTACCAAAACGGCCACTGGACACTTTGTGTAGCATTTCTCAGACATTCGGAACCGAAGTGGATAAACGTCTACCACTACGACTCGCTACAGAACGAAGAGCGCTTCATGGCTGTGTGCTCTCATTTCCGCAAATGGATTGAGAAGTCTGAACTTGACTATAACGTCATTTTCAAAAAAGCGGTTTGTTATCCCTTTCTCCCCTTGTCCGTCCTCATGCTGACATCTTCTCCAGGCTTGCACTCAACCGGGAGATGTCACTGGCATCTATGTCCTCTCAGAACTACGCAATTTCCTTCAGTTCAACCCAGCCACTGAAGTGACCAGTTCCGGCGCCGAGCGCAATCACCTCGTCCGTCTGATCAAAAGCGACCAAAACTTTGGTCTGAACGAAGAAGACTCGAAGCTCCGTTGTGGTCTGAAGGAGATGATCGAGAAAGAAGAGCATCGAGTTTGGAAGAACATGATGCAGTCGACAACGGATTCGATTGATCGAAGTGAGACGCAGGCCTATGAGAAACTGGAACGGGCGAAGGAGGAACTCTCTCACGCAGAAGAGGAGTTGACCAAGGCGATGGCCAAGAAGGATAATGCTGTTGAGATTCGAGACGACCTCGCTGATGCGTTCAACGTGGAGGGCCCTCAGACAAGAGACAGCATCGCTATGAGCAGAGTAAACAAGATGATCGAAAAGCTCGAAGTTTGTCTTCAGGATGCCCTGGAGGCTGTCGGGCACAGCCGCAGTAAGGTAGCTGCTGCGCAGTGGGAGGTGAAGAAAATTGACCAGATGGCTCGCGTGAGGTGGAACCTTGAGGATGAAGATGGAAGTTTGATCATCAGTACCTGATCGTATGAAGGAACGGCAGGGAAAGGTTGAAGTTGGTTGAGATGACAGTGTTTAAGCGGTAGCAAACCATGGTCGAAGGATCCCATGTCATCCATAGCATGTCCGAAAGTAAAATTGCTGCCTTCTGCGTCCTGATGTGTTTGTTGCAGCATTTGGGAAACAATATCTCATTATGTAAGCTTCACCTTAGACTTGAAAAACATATGAATTACAACACTTGGCCTTTGCTTTCTTTTATTTGAATAAGAATTCGTGCACAATAGGTTTGCACGCATCAATAGAAGCACAGTGCCCAGCCCTCTATCCGGGGTCCTATTTCCAGAGGCGTGAGGTGGATACGTCGAGGTAGCACATTACCTTATTTATCCATTGGGCGTTATCCACCTCTGAAATGCCTTTTGCTCACAATTACAGCCCAGGCAGTACAAAGCAGATGTTCCCTTTCGCACAGCAGACTACCACACGATAATATCGTATGACGCCATACCGGCATAATGGTTGCACCCACGCACGGTCTCGCAACTCCTCTCCTTGCACGACGGACCCCTCTCGGATCTTCAAGCTTCACATGAACGAGGCGAGCTGAAAAAAAGCCTTTCGATCCTCCCTCTTTGATCGATACCAAGAACTGAAACAGTAGCATCAGCCTACATGATCGACAGACCTCCTAGCTGAAGCTCCGACGCTAACAACGCCATCTTTGTGGGGTTTGTCGCAGATCGTGTCTAACATTCTGTCCAACAAGCTTCTGGGATGACGGTTCACTGCAGCAATCTTGAACTCAATTCCCGCTTCCGCGAGACCTGGTCTTGGTCTAGGTTCAGGTAGCCTGGACTCGGACAAGACGGGAAGACAGATGAAGATCATTTCTTCCTGAGTATGAGACAGGCAACGTCAGCATAACTTGATCATCTGCCGAAGTCCAGCTCGGGCCGCTCTTTAGTGCGAATGGTTGTTCTTGTGCACACGACCTTTTACTATACGTAGCTGACGCTCCCCCAGGATACGGCCAGGATGTCCCTGAAGCTTTTGCAACTAACAACCACCATCGCAAGCTTAAATTATGAGATACGATATCGTTTCGAAGCACAAGATCATTGGATGTCCTTATGACTCCAACCCATTCTCGAAGCTCCAGCCCGACTCCCTTGATCCCCTATCGCCTGTTTATGCACGGTCTCGCCACGAGAGGAGCAGACCTCCGAAACCAATCGAGCACAACGGCCACATTTATGATCTCGTTGGAGTCAACTCATACCATGAGCTTGTACTCAGAGATCAGTGCGCCTTGCACCTAGACGTCCGCATAGAATGCCTTGCGGACCGAGCTGTTGTATTGGATGGAGTCAGATGGCTGGTGGATCGTCTTGAAGCTATTCCCAACCCGCTTGATTTCACAAAACCACCTCGAAAGGTTCTCCATCTTAAGAGATGGATCGGCTCCAAGCAGGTTCGCTCAAAGGCTACCGAGCCAGAGAACCTAGGTGCCATCTTTCCAAGCTCCAAAGGTGAGCACATGCTGGGTCCCATCAAGCATGGCATTGTACGCATGGTCCCCAGAGCATCTCGACAGAGGGTGCTGAAACCGTTGAGCCCAGGACAAAGGTTTGAGGCACGCCTTCGCGGTCACGAACTCTATGGGTCATTTCAGATTCATGTCAAAAAGAGTGGGCAACTGACAGCCAGACGTATCTCCAATGGCGATTGTCTTGCGAAATTCGCGATTGAGCCTGATGACATCGCACCATCTTACGTGAGAGTCAACTGTCCCGATTTTGGTGGCTGTTATGATATCGACTCGTTTCTTTACTGCGAAGACAAACTTCGGTGTCGTGCCACGAGCGTCAAGGCTATCAAGGCTGTTCGGCCGACTACTGATCGGGACCCCATGTTTGGGACTTTGTGCACAAGTGAGGTGCCCCTTCTCACTAATGGATTGAATCATCTCGAGATCTTTGAAAGATTCATCCGAGATAACATCTACCGAGTGCCGCATAAGAAAGAGCCACGACAACTGACAATTTTGAACTTATCAATGTGTGATCAAGGCGATGCAGAGATTGTGGTGGATGCTCTTATCGACTTTCGAAAACAAAATCCCGACGCTAAAATGTCAGCTGTGGTATCAAAGCTAGGACCGACGGCTTACCTAGATGCGCCAGAATACCAGCGATACATAAAACTCATGGAAGCAAACAACATCGACATCGACATGTTTACCGGTGTTGAAGGTCCAACTCGGCAGGTTGTCCATGCCAAAGCAATAGTAATTGACGACCGAACGCTCTTCAGTACGGGAGCTATCGTTGACACCAAACCCATCGACAAAGCCGACTTTTCAATAGAGCTTCCTCCCGTTGCAGCCAGGGCCTTTCGGACATATATGCAAGATGCCATCCTCGATGGAGCAAGCGACGAGCGTAGAGCCCGACTTGCAGCAAAGTTAGCCAGTCTCGGTGTAATAATCAACGACCCAATTGCCAGTCTGACCTACATTAGCCGCGCCCAGCACACCCTCCTCCGAGGCGCTCGTCACGATCTTCTAGTCAGCGTCTCCGAACTGGTGGATCCCCAAATCACCAAACTGTTGGTTAGACGCGCAGCAAACGGGGTGACGGTGAACATCCAAGTCCGTGAAATAGATGCATGTTCATCTCGAATTCTCGAGCAAGCAATACGACGTTATGGAGAACGGATATTTATTGAGGACGTCAGTTGTTGGGAACCTCGACCTCATTATAATGTTATTATTGCGGATGGGAATCTTGCGTATTTGGGGACGTCGTATTTTTGGCCCACACAGAGGAACATGATTCATCAAGGGAGATCGCTTGAGAATGGGGTTTTGTTGGAGGGAGATGGGGCCAGGGCTTTGAAGAGACAATTGGATGAGTTGCGAGAGCGTGTTTATAGCAATGGTGTTACGGAAGCCCAGTAGAATCTTCTTTAACAATTATTTCATGGTCTTCGTTGCTTGGTGCAGTGGTTTAGTAAAAGAAAAATGCAATTCGTCGAAACTTTTGTTTTGCCTTATGCCGGCAAGTAGCTGCACTGCAATCTTAAGTCCTCCCAGGCCCTCTGGCTTTGCTCAAGTGATCGAAAGAAGAAAGCGATTCCGGAGCATTCCCAGCTTGGCAGGTTGCTGCCCCGCGCTTCCCTGCGTCAGCCTCCAAAGCCGACTATGGCCGATAACGGCCGATGTTAACAAGGCAACCTCTTGTTTCTATCTCATTCCGTAGCACTTCCTCTGTCATATTTCACTTCAAAGTCTATAAGAAAATCAGCATATAGCCAAGATGCCTTTTACCGTTCTTTCCGACACAAATGTCAACCACATCCTCGACACGCTATCGCCGTCAGATGTAACCGATTTAGCCAACGCTCTAGAGAAAGCGCTCACCCAGTACTCATGCAACAATGAGCAACAATATCAACCTCACCGTGCAGTCGTCAACCGCGGTGGGCAAGTCAGCTTATTCATGCCCGGCACTACAGATCAATTGCTAGGTGTCAAGATTGTCGGTATTACCCCAAGCGAAAAGCTGAAACCTTCGGAAGCTGGACTCAAGAGTGTTTTGACGCTTTGTGATGCCAGAGGTCATGCTATTGGTACCTTAAATGCGGCTGCTCTGACGGCATTCCGAACCGCACTAGGATCAATGCTGCCATACAGGTTTAGACGCAACACTGAGAATATTGTTGTGTTTGGCGCAGGCGCACAGGCTATGTGGCATATTCGCCTGGCGCTTCTGCTCAAGGAGAAGGATATCAAGTCGGTGACAATTGTTAACCGCTCTGCCGACCGGGCCAAGCAATTGATTGAGACGCTCAAGGGAAACAAGCAATCGCCATGGCCATCCCACATCAGTCTGCAAGTCTTTGATCCCAAGGAGGACCGCGACGCGGCTCTCGAGTCTCTTGTCGTTGACGCAGATGTGCTGTTCTTCACGACACCTAGCTTGGAGCCCGTCTTCCCTGGATCTTACCTCACATCCGAAAAAGCACGAAGCAAGACTCGCTACCTCGCAGCGATTGGCTCATACCGTCTTGACATGCAAGAAATTGATCCCGAGCTACTAAAGCAAGTCATCGATCCCTCCGGTCCTTTTGCCGAAGTTGGATATCGCGGATCTGTTGCTGTCGACAGCCGCGATGGGTGTTTACAAGAAGCTGGAGAGCTGGTCAAGGCCGAGGTGCCCACAGAGAAGATGCTTGAGATTGGTCAATTATTCCAAACTAAGAAGGCGGAAAACCCAGAGGATCTCAACAAATGGCTTGAGGATGGCTTCGTCATTTACAAAAGTGTCGGAACGGGTGTGATGGATCTGTCAATCGGTCAAGAGTTGTTGAGATTGGCAAAGGTTAAGAATGTTGGTTTGACAGCAGAGGACTTCTGAGCATACACGGACGATTATGGAGAGAATAAAATTGTTATTGATCAAAGCTTCGAAAAGGCTTTCGTTATTATGAAATTAATATTGGTCGAAATTACCGCCACTTCAACAAGGTGTGTGCGCTTAAAGGAAAGCGAGGGCAGCGATACCGACAGCGCCGAGGAGACCAACGACCTGGCCAGAAGAGACATGTCCAGCACCGCTGACAACAACAGCAGTCTCAGTGGGTTCAGGCTTAACCTCACCAGTAGGCTCGGGCTTGACCTCACCAGTAGGCTTAACCTCACCGGTGGGCTTCTCCTCGGTAGGCTTGGCAGGCTCAGTGGGCTTCACAGTGGAAGCGAGAGTTGTAGCGGAAGAGCAAGCGGTAGGAGGAACATAGTTGCCCTCGGTGTCGTAAGGGTAGTAGCCGACACAGTCAGCGAATGCAGCAGCGCAAGTAGCCTGGTTGGCATCAGGAGCGGTGCTGCACTTGTCGCGAGCGTCCTCGCACTTGGCGAGGCAGTCATCCGTGGAGACTGGAGGAGCAGGCTTGGTCTCGGTGCCAGTGGAAGCAGGAGGGGGGATGATGTCGGTGGCGGTTGGGTAGATGGGAGATGAGAAAGCGACGGCTGTGTCAGAGGGGGTCGCGCTGACGAGCTGGGCGACGCTGAGGAGGCCGAAAACGATGGATCCGGTGTTGGAGAGCATTTTGAAAATTAACGAATGTCTTTTTTATATGTCTAAGCGAATGAAGATGAATGGTTGATAATGACAAGATTGAAGATAGCAAGGACGAAAGAAGGTTATTTATCCTGCTCTTCGGCTCAGCTCGCAAGGGAGCGTATGGAGACTAGTTCAAATGTCAACATCAACAACATTCCTGCCCCGCAGACATCTTAGCCACACTAACCCTTCAAAAACAACTCCATGTAGCATCTCGTATTTTTCAAGGGATACGTGCCAAGTGTTCCGAAACACATTCCTCATGGCTCAATTGAAACAAGTCAGTCTCAACTATTTGGGCCACTAGAGTGTTCGACAGCGACGCCAACATATTTGTTTCTGTTTTCACGTTTCACTTCGCAATTTCCACATCGGAACATGCGGCTGATGGTACGACATTTCGGTTCGCTGAAGGTGAAGATTATCTCTGGCTGTTACGACATCTTGGCCAATGGCTTGAAATGCCTACTGGTGGAGATTAATCATGTAAACGTTGAAGGGAGATTGATGAAATGATCAGCGACGGCAATTTGGGATATATGATATTGTCAAAATAATATTGAACATGATTGTTAGTATGGAGCACAAGATGATGACCATGTCTCACTAGCAATATCGACAACTCATCTTGGATGTCTCTCGATCAATCTTCAATTCTTTCAAGCAGAGCTCCCCGCTAATAACTTCCAGCTGTAAAAGAACTCATCAATCAATGAACTAGTTGTTGTTCCTGCAAAAATAGAGTGAGTAGACCTCCCAACCATCCACCTTGTACATCAAGAAAGGTTTGCCCCGTGGACTGCCAGTTTTCCAGCAAGTAAAGTCCTTGAATCCGTTACTTCCAGAGCCAGCCCACTGATTGATCCCCTTGTTAGCTGCGTCAGCAAAGATGTTGGAGGTGAAGGTGACGCCGCTGCTGAAAGTGCCTTGTTCTCGTTAGCCAAGCCTTTGAAGATGGGAGGCATACTCACCCTTGACTGTAGCGCCTTCCCAATGAACATTCCTCCCATGAACAACATCGGTGTAGTCCTGAGGTCGAGCTTGATTCGCTGAGGAGTGATTGTTGTCATAATATGCCATGCCGCTGGAGGTCTCGCTGCCTCTGAAAGAATTGACAAGATAAACCGTTTCTGCGCTGGCAGTGTAGGCAGCGAGGGCAGCGCCGAGCAACGAGGTGGTCTTCATGATAGAATACGATGGGTTTGGAAAGGTCAGTAAAGGTGGAATGGGCGAGTAACTTGAAGTTAAGCTTCCTCAAATGGGAAACGAAGAGACGACAATTTATAGACATAGCTTCCAGGTAGAGCTTTGACCAAATCGGGATATCATATCTCGCCAACATCATTGTTCTAATTGACCTGCCGTATCTAGATGGACTTTGGGCAGTCTGCAATAGTTGCTGACTTTGCCATGTTCCGTAGCCCGCTTACATGACCCATAGGTTCAGCCCTTGAGGTCGCCGGCGGCCCCACAAAGATGACTGCAGTAAACTGAATACGAGGGGTCCATGTTGCAATGCTACAGTTTCTTCCGTTATTGGCCATCGAGAGTTTTTTCAGTGAAAGGAACGAAGTCCGGTATGCTTCTTGAAGATACTGGCTTACTTAGACTTCCGGTTACCCTTGCGACCGCGGGAGGCCCAAGAGTCCTTCTCGGGCTCCATTCTTCTGCTCGTGCCTCTGGGTACTTATCTATTTCACTCAAATGATCCACGATCAAGTTTTCGCTCTGTTTAATGGGGACCGAGGTTGATTATTCACTTTATCGTATATTGTCTAACTTCTTAGTTTCTATCGAATAAGCTCGCCCGTGGGTGGTATTCACACTTCGTAGGTGGAAGTTCTTGCAAGTAAAATGAAAACAATCCGGTGTTGCTACTCGGGGTTTGCTTGTGACTTGTGACACATCTGGTGATAAGGTGCGCGGCAACTCGGACTCAATAGGCCATATGATCGACAATTATGCATGATGGCTATACGGCTCATAAGCAAGATCGGTACGATTACCCTCGGACGAAGAAGGCGCAAGGCCACCGCTATGATACATGCCATGCATCTCATGATCATCATGAACAGAGACATAAGCACCGCGACTACTTCCAGTAAGCAAGCTTTTGGTGTCCTCACTGCTCCTCTGTTTGGGCGCACAGCAAAGCGTCGGCAATATCCAAAGCAAGTTGGCAGCTATCGCAAAAATAGCGCCGATCCAAATGATGGCCAAGAATACAGGATTGATCTCGGCCCTCACTCCGTACACTTTCGTGGTCATCTCAGCTGTCCCTACCGCAAATGAAGCCATAGTGGTTGACAAGATAGCAGCGGCAAGAGTGAAAGCGGAGGCAAAGCCGGATATCATCCACGTCCAGCAAGTAAGCTCTCGGGAGCATATTGCGAATACTCCAAGGGCGATTTGGACGGCAAGTTCCAGCAGGGCAACGATAAAGGCAACTTCAGCCGCTTTTGTCAATGATCCAAAGGTCTCAATAGCTTTGTTGATCTCCTTTGGAAGCCTGACCTCTATATCCTTATGTGCGCTCTTGAAGGAGTGCATTGAGACATTCCTTCTCACCCAGTTGAACACGGGCTTCGAGCACTCTCGTTTCTCATCTTTGTCTGTATGACAGTAACCCCAAAGTGTGATGTCGTATGTCTTTTCCAGACCCAGCAAGTCGGCTGTGATATTCTTATCGACCGTTTTCGCTCGGATATGGCGATTGTTCTTATTGCTTATCTCTGAGCGAGTGTCGGGGTGGTCTATCAAGTCGCTTACGGGGCTGATAGAGAGGTTCTCGAAGTTGAGTTTGAAGACGTAGAGTGACTTGTCTGTCACTCCAGCAAGAGTAGGGACGAGGACAAAGATGGTAGCTGCGATCGCCAGCGCGAAGGGCAGAAGGACCCCAATAGAGCGACGGAGACCCATTGTGCTGGGGCGGTCTAAAATATGAAAGATTTAAAGAAGTCACGAGTATGCAAGTGTTTGGGGAGAGGTATGTGAACAAATGACTGCGAATTTACTGAGCTATACCAATGCGATTTATATACAGGTAGATGAGACTGGTATGACGATAAGAGGGTAAAAGACTTAGCGAGGGATAAACTTAATTGGTGACTGGGGGCCTTTGTAATCACCCAACCAGTGTCTCTGTAGACGACAGGACAGACCTTCCCTTGAGCCTTGCTCACCCTTCAATCTCTACATCTATCGTATTGCAAGGTTGATGAATTGCACGTTTTTGCCTCTTTTTGACTTCAATTGGCTAGTAATACGATGACTAGCTGTGTACTGACCCGTGTTAGTCTAAGTTTGGTGCGATTCGGAGGTGCTTACTGAGCGTTCCGACCTGAGTTCAGAGGCTACATGCCGCATAGATGCCGCCATTGCCGCTACTCTACCGCAGCCTGTAGGTCCGCAATGGTCTATCACACTAAAATTCTGGAACGGACATCCTGTATCGTTATGATAATCGACCTGAGCGGGGTCGGCATTTTGTCTTACGAACGGTGTCTTCGGTGTCTTGGCTTCTCCGTTATAAACTATCATCTGAAACCAAACATATGTTTATTTTCGAGTACCCTCTTTTCTCTATTTATTCTACCAGCATGACTTAGCCATCAACCTTTGTTGGCTCATACGTTTTATGATGTCTGTACTAATCATGTTGCCATGTTTGACGGTGTTGCCAGATATTCCATCGACTCCGTATTGTTTGATGGGGAATCAACACGCCGTGATCAAACTGGAGGAACCCGGTCTCCCAGGCTTCGAAATAACAACAATCAAATTTTTCTACTAGTAAAGTTGAACACTGGTCGGTCAACAAGCAGTTCAAGAGGATGGACGCCATCTACGACGATACCCTAGAGCAACATAAAGTGGCAGAGAACCAAACTCAACACCCACTACTCATCATCATTTCACACCAAGCCCAGAACACACCGTGGGCTCTTGACACCCTTTAATGGATGATTCCAGCCGCATCTCATTAAAGCAAACGACTTCACTTTCTTTCTATGCTATGAAGGTGACCCTCCCTACTCGCCTTATCTTATCGACATGGACAAGGATCATGATCCTTCTGCTTACGCTGCGCCCCTAGCCTCAAACTAAAATGACGTAGCGGGGTCCCTTAAAACTTGACTTTTAATTTCATGCAAATGTGATCAAACAAAACGTGTTCGCAATAATATGTCTCAATCAGTCGACAGCAAGAATGATACTCCAGTCGAGGTGGCAGCTGCTTCGGCGAGCAAGCCTGTTCAAATCATCTTGACCCCTCCGACACCGATCATACCCACTACGACAAATACCCTAGGCCGCCGCGGGGAGGATACGCACAAAGAGGTTCACCGCCTTCCTGATGTATCCGAGGAGAAGGAGGTTATAGAAAAGACCGATTTCTCTGATGAGAAGCAAGTCTATGGTGGGACTACGACTCGTGATGATAAAGAGGTTTATGTAGTCGGTGAAGGGAAGGAAGTTTATGATGTTGGGGTTGAGAAGGAGGTTTATAACTTGACGCTTCACGATGGACATGATGAGAAGCAACTCTACAACCCAAATGGCCAGCACGGCTACTACGAGCCTGAAAAAGAGGTTGTTCAGCCAGACGGTAACCCGTTACAATATTCCAATAGCACACCGGACCAGCGAAGAGAAAGTGTCTCCTCCACATCCACCAGCTCAAAATCTCAGAACAGGTTCTGCTACAAGCGACACGTTAACAAATTCAACGAAGCCATCGACAAGCAGAACAAAGCCTGGACAAACTTCATCAACAACTCGACAGAGAAAATGGATAATTCCAGAAGGGTGTTTGAGGAGAGTACCATGGCGAAGATGAGTGCGTTAGACAGGAGCATCAGTGATGGTGTTGATCGTGCTGGGAAGGGTTATAACTCGACAGTGACGAGTTGGAAGACGGGTATGGCCAACAAGAAAGCACAGAGCGTGAGTAGTATGAAGAGCCTGGGGTCCAAGTATCAAATTGGTGGGAAGTGCAAGGAGGCGAAAGAAGAGAAGGTAACCAAGGAGGGATAGTTATGGACTTTCTTATGTTGACTCTCCTGGAATTTAATTTGGAAAACGATCTTGTTCAAGTTTTGTTTTATTGCATTCTTCAAGCTTTACCTTGTTACTAGACAGCCTGTGGGGAGTCTCCTCTGGATAGAGACTAGATCCTCCTAATACCACTCAATCTCATCTCGGCTTCCATCCAACTTCCCATCCTTATGCAACTGGATAATTGCTTCCTTCGTTCTCTTGGTCATAAGCTTAGGGTACTCAGGCGACGTAACTGGAGGTGCAGGCTGGGCAGTATCCTGTCGCACCCACGCGACGCCGCGCACCCCATCGACAGTCTTAACAGCATCGCGCAAAGCGGCTATATCTGCATCTTCAAAGGCGCCCCCCAAAACTACAGCGCAAGGCACTTGAGCATAGTTTCCTGAGCCTATGGTGCTGGCCTCGGGATGCGACGGAGGGTGGTTTCCGCGAAGTAGTTCGGGGATGATGATCTTGCCTGATTCTCCGGGCAAGACGAAGTGTACGACTGAGGTCGTTAGAGATAAGAAGGTTTACTATTGTGAATTCTTCTGACCTTCGATTTCGGGTTTTACAGCTTCGATAACGCGCTGGCCGATAAACTCTGTCTTTCCGCAGAGGATGATGGGGATAGGCGCTGTTTTCGACATGTTGACAATAAGTTGTAAGAAAAGTAAAACTGCCCAGGTGCAATCTATAAAGAGGGAAGGCGTGAGATCTTATACTTGAAGTTAGTCTGAGCCGAGTCTGACACCTCAGCCCTAATTGCTGACATGATATTCTAACGATGCCATGTTCTCGTTATGGAATTTCGCTACTATCTCGACAAATGGCTTATTAGATGCTGTTGGAGGTAATTCTGAATGAAAGAGCGCATCGTTGTTTGTTGAACGACAAACGCTATTGTCTATAGTATCGTTGGCTCTAACGCATGGTTTACTACGGAAAGAAATTAACCCGTTGTCTTAGACTCTGTGCACTCTTATGTTGTATTTTGATTTCCTTTCACTTTGTTCTTAAACATGGAACTTCCATGTGAACATCATAAACCTGTTGGTTGTTGTCTTTTCATAGCGTCCGGCTGTTCAACATGCCGCACTAACAATTTTCCCATTGGTCTACCAACCCTGCTCAAATGTAAGCGCCCAGCCCATCAACCGAGCGGGTTATCTGACCAGAATAAGAAACGATGTTACAGATGGAATCCTTCAGGGCGCCTAGAAACGCGTTTGGCCATACAATTGGTCGTATCATGCTGCGGCGCCTGGAATAAAGGTGCCCCGCCACGTTGATCATCTCATCATTCTACATGAAACGCCCTCTTATTAACAGGGCGGTTACTCCCCATTATTGAAGATACGAGCTTAATTCCTCACACATTCATCATCATCTGGCCATGACCTTGGTGGGTCTCAGACACAATGGCCAATTCTTATGACCGACAGTTTCACCATTCTTATTTGGCTGATAATTCCTCGTCATCTAGCCTCAGAGCGCCCGATCGTGGGAATGAGGCAAAGGGCATAAACAGCCCTGAGACGAGATTCTTGGGTCATGAATCTACCATACCAAAAGATGGTATGCACAGCGGAAACAATACGAAAAGGCATTTTATGCCTGGGACACTATTCGCGGATCTCAGTCTGACACTTCTACCTGCTGCTGCTTTGGGATTTGCCGTAGCGGTCATGTGTCTAGATAAGAAGACTGTCGAGAAAGAGGTGTTGGCAAAATGGAACAATGCGATCACTGTGGTCAGTTTCCCTGTGAATTTATCCACTTAAACGAGGTGACTGATGCAAATACAGATAGCTTCAATATTTCCAATTCTCTTCGCATCAGTCGCAAGCAGAATGGTCTTTCAAGCCGCGCGCTGGAATCTCGAAAAAGGCGCAACTCTCAATCTTCTTGAACAGCTCATCGGTAGTCGCACAGTGGGCTCAACTCTCGTAACGCAGATCAGTCTCGGAAGATTCAACTTCCTAGGCGTCGCCCTTCTCATCCTTTGGTCACTATCACCATTAGGCTCACAGTCCGCTCTTCGAATGCTTCGCACAAGACTTGAGCCAATACATGCGAATTCCAGCGTTCTTTATTACACCACGGATGCGCCCTCGAAGTTTAGGAGTGCTGAGCTCAGAAATTCTCGCAGTGATATCGATGAGTATCGATCTACGCAGGCGTATATGCAGACCATGTATAGCGCTCTACTACTTGCTCCACCATCAGCCAAGAGTAACGCAATGGATTTATGGGGCAATGTTAAGATCCCGAAGCTTGAGGTTGATGGTGATGACAAGGGATGGAAGAACGTTTCTTCTTGGAACTCTGAACCGGATTCCTACTCCTCACTTGTGGGACTGCCAGTTACGAATGTGACCCAAGGCAACACCACATTTTCTCTAGAATCAAGCTACATCGATCTAGACTGCAAAGTCAACTACAACATCTCAGCCTTTGATGTACAATGGTACGACTGGGATCCTAATATGGGTGGCACCAACAATGGTTCTATCAGACTTCGAAACGGGACATGGCATGGGCTTAATAGCTCGTACCTACAGACAGTTTGGAGTATTGGCGTTGATCGTTTCGTCGATGAGTATTGGAACGTCAACGATCGGTGCCCTTCAGTCGGCGAGGAGAGGGATTGCTCACGACCGAGTCTTCTTATCAACGAGACTGATCTGCATGTGAGGCCCGCACAACTTGTCTTCGAATCTTCATTTCGAACGTCACCTTGGCAATACGTTCCGAACATGCGCGTCGAAGCAATTTGCAGTGTTTATCAGCGCTATGTTGAATCTCGCGTAGCTTGCTCTCGCGAAGACTCTTCATCACCCCAGAACTGCACTGTTACTCAACAACGTTTTTCAAGACAGCCCCATGCTGACGAGGGGGTGACTTCGATTTCCTTCCCTGACATCTGGAACTGGGTGACTCGTGGTCTTCCTGAGGGTGTTAAACAACAGAGCTACGCTGATAACACGATCAGGTATCTCAATAACCCTGGGACCAGGAGCTTTGCGTATACTGAGCAAGAGGAAGAAGCAGATATGCTGAGGAATGTCACTAAAGAGCAATTCGGACGTCGACTATCACAGCTCATCAACACATATGTTCTCCTCGGCCAGTTGAATCAGTATGCCTCACAAGGCAACAGCGACGCAATCGCAAACTTTGCCCCCAACGTCACTGTTCCTGTGGACGTGAGCAATCTTGAGGATATTTACGTCGTGCACTGGAACTGGATGGCTTTGTTCTTTGCATGCTGTGGTGTTCTTCTCGGCAGTGGTATTGTCGGTGTTGTTTTCGCTCACTTGGCTGCTGGGCCAGAGATTCTGGGATATGCTTCATCTGCAGTGCGTGATTCCAAGTACCTTAACCTCCCCGTAGATACTGGAGAGAAGGAAGCTCTTGATGTGACAAAAATGATCGGACAACAAAAGTTCAAGTACGGGTATACGAACGCGGTCTCTGAAGAGGGACGACCGTTGATGGGGATTGCATTGGAAGATCACGTGCAAGGGATTAAGAGGCGGTCGTCCGGAAAAGGGAGCATGGGATAGTTTTGAAGTGTGTAACATTAATGTTTTATGACCATTCCTTGTAGCGTCTATGGAGATCTTTCTTGTTCTATTGTTACCAAACGCCATTGTTTTAAAAATCCAAATATTATTCTATATGATCATCGGATACCCGTTCCTGTCCAAGCTATCAACCCTTCGTCGCCATAGCTGTTGCTTGCGCTGCCTTCGCAGAGTACTTGCAACGTTGTCTGATCGCAGGTCCATACTTGTAGAAGATGAAAGGCATTGGCAAACACGCAAGAGACAGAAACGCAGGGACAGTGCTAGCCCATTGTGTGCCTAGCTTGTCGTACATCTGCTTCGTAAATAACGGAAAGGCAGCGCCAAACATCGATCGTAATACTGCATTCGAAGCGAGAACTGAGGCGGCGTAGATGGTGTATGAGTCGATGAGATAGTTGAAGATGCTGTTGAATACTAGGGCCATGCCTAGGCCGAAGGGAACACCAGCGGCTACTGGTGCCATCCAATGTACATCAGGATACGAAGTCCTAAAAATGGTTAGTAGAGTTCTGTGAGTTGGAGAAGGTATGCACTTACCATGCGAACCAAAACATTCCCACAGGTACGCAGATACCGCCAAGCATACATCCGGGAAGTCGATTCTCCGGAGGAACTGGCTCTCCTTTGTACTTGGCTGCTTGCTTCATGTACCAGATATTCATAAGTCCGATAACTGGAATAGCACCGATCATGCCGACTGCAACACCAAGGAAAGCCAGACCGCCTTTACCAGCGGACCAACCCCGTTCTAATTGGAAGACAACAGGATACGCGCCGAAGAGCATGTAAAGCGTGCCGAACAGAATAGCGATGTATGTTGAGAGGAGAAGGACGATAGGTTCGACGAAGAGAAGAAGCCAAGGACGGATCAGGGCTTTCTTAAGAACAACGGCTGGTGGATCGGCTTTGCCTTGGTGTTCGTAGATGGACTTGTATACCTTCCCTGTCTTTTTGGACATGATAGCTGCGCGGTTGCCGAGGATGTAGGGGGCGTATGTTTCGGGGGCACAGCACATGTCGAGGATCCAGAAGACTCCTGCAATAATGGCCATCAGGCCCATTACCTGAAATCGTTAATAAGTAATTACAATAAAGGGTTACAAGACTTACCCATCGCCATCCTTGACCTTCAGCAAGATATCCGCCAATGAACGGACCCAAGGTCGGCCCGAGAGAAGGTGCAAGAGAGAAGAATGCCATGGCGATAGCACGCTCGTCGGGCCTGAAGACATCTGAGATGACGCCTCCAGCATTCGTCAATGGTGATGAACCGAATGTTCCACAGAAGAACCGTAGGACTAGAAGCGTAGCGATTCCGTGATCCGCTGTACATGCTGCGCTGAAGATGACATACATGCCATAGCTGATAACAAAGATGATTTGACGACCGTAGATTTCGCAGAGAGGTGCCCAGAAAAGTGGTCCGACTGCGAATCCAAGCACGTATAGTGATACGCCAGCAGTGACGAGTGTTTGACTTGCTTCGAAATGGATCATGAGTGGCATGATAGTGCCTGAACATATTAGCGGTGTCTGTGGCCGGGCACGAGGTGGCTTACCTGTATAAGCACTTGAACTGAACGCAACAGCAAAAGAAGTAGCAGCAGACACCATAGTGATGGTCCACTTCAACCACTTCTCCCAATTGAGGGGATTCCCTGTATCATCTGGAATCCAGCTCATAACAAATGGATCTTCCACAGTACCGCATCCTGGATATTCGTAGTTCTCAACAGCCTGGTCAATTCGTGTGTTGTCGAAGATGAGACTTATTAATGATCGTTGTTTCGGTTTAGGCTCTGGGGTCTTTTGACGGAGGGTTTCATCGTCACTGACGTCTGTTCTAGAAGCCATCGTTACAGTCTAGAATTCTCGGGTTAAGGCTATGCCGTATAGGGAGACGGATGTAGCCAAGATGGGGAGGTCATGCTCTTTATAAAGGATGGGCAGATCGAGGAATCCATCATGTCGGGACGACCGGCGAGCATCAGGGATATGAAAACACGCCATTCTTGGTATCGGAGGTCTAGTCGGCATTGATACCCGGTTACCTTACGACTGCGGGTATCATGGCAAGGAATCAGATCTACTGTTACAATATTCAGATGGGATATCTCCGTAGGTCGGACATCGCACATTCCAAGCGCCGGTTCCCAGCTTATGATCCACATAAACATGGTTTTTGACAGCTCTGGCGTCAATAAAGTCAATTCTAGAAATTAAACCTGACAGTTAGAATCATGCTTAAAATGTCCGTCGGGGTTTGGCGATCATAACGAATCCCGACTGTGGATCCCAGCTGTTATCAGCCCACATTTCTGAAGAATGAGGAATTTCGACCGAGGCTCACGTGTTTGTAAGGCTGATCAGATGCTTTTCAGCTGAGAGTTTGTGGTATTTATAAATTAGGGAGCTAGGCCCATGTGAATATGAATGCATGTGAGTTGTGCCTTATCACGTCATCGCTAGCAAGATCATGATGTTGAAGGGAAAGCATTAGGCTGTGGCCGAAGCTTCCGCACAAAATGCCTGCATGTTTACGAATACGCTCTTTGTGGAAATATACAATAATTCGACGCTATGTCAGACATGTGAGAACCATCGTGAGGTTGCGCTGTTGGTGCTGATGTTGATGTCAATGTTGACAATTGCTCTGGTCATGTGACCAACTCAGTTTCTCACCAGTAAATGTGGCGATAATTACCAATCCGATTGACGGCTACATGATGCTTCCGTCAATCGAGAAAGTCGCAATTCCAGCACTTTATTGTTCTTAAAATCGATTTGCGGGTAGAAGCACCTTTGTAGATACTTTCCACCCAACTTGGACCCCTGCTCATCAAGGTTCACGCTCACAAGGTACCCATTCAGCAAGTCGGCATTGTCATCCCCAAGCTCAGCATCTACACAATTTTGAACGTGCCAATTCATCACTTGGTTCAATATTCACTCGAGAAGTTATCATGGGAAGAACCGAGCCTTCTATTGGCCGTCCACCGGCGGCGTTCCGCAAAGACGTTCGCTCCAAAAAGGCTAAAGCGACTATCAATAAGGTCATTCCCAGTCTTTTACCTGGGAATTCCCGTGCTCAGCAGGGTATTGACGCAGCGGAGTTGATTCCTTTTCAGACTTCACAAGCATCAAAAGACGATAAGACTATAGATCGAGGGAAGAAAGGCAAATCTGGTCGTCGCTCATCAACATCAAAGTCTGATGGTCAGGCCAGTCCGCCACTCTCAACAGAAGCCAAACCACCCAGAATTTTGGTTAGAGAGGTTGATACACTCAAGGCAGCCAGAGACCTTCTCGAGATGGAAACCCCCTCTGGAACAAAAGCCGATCTCAAGAATGATCGCGCTCGCGTGGCCATTCTTAACATGGGTTCCCCTCTATCTCCAGGTGGAGGTTTCCTCAACGGTGCAAACAGTCAAGAAGAGTCACTCTGCATGCGTACTACTCTATACCCTTCCCTCAAGGATGAATGGTACCGCATTCCTGATCTAGCATCTATCTACACTCCCAACGTACTGGTCTTCAGAGATGAAGAAGCTGAAGATCTGGACAAGAAGGACCGGTATTATGTCGATTGCATCACTGCTGCTATGATTCGAACACCTGAGTATGAGATGGACGATGAAGGTATTGCGACGTACGCGAACAAGAAGGATCGTGAGTTAGCCCAGAACAAAATGAGGGCTGTCGTGCGTGTCGCTGTTATGAAGAAGACGAAACGTCTGGTTCTCGGCGCTTGGGGCTGCGGCGCGCATGGAAATCCGGTTGGAGAGATTGCTCGTCTATGGAAGGCGGTTTTGATGCCGAGGCAGGATAAATCCAAGGGTGTCAAGGAACGATGGGAACAGCTTGATGAGATTGTGTTTGCGATCAAGGATCACAATATGGCTCAAGCATTTGCGGAGGCTTTTGGAGATGGCCTTGAGAGGCTGGACGACGAAGTCGAAGAGGAAGAAGATAGTGAGGAAGATGAGGGGATGGATGTCAAGACAAAGGAATTGTTGACCAAGATTGAGGAACTGGAGCAGCGTATCGCAACGGTGATGAATCCCAAGGTCAAGGAGGGCTTGCAGAGTATTCTTGAGGGGTTGAAGAAGCAGCTTCCTGACGATGAGGGCTCAGTGCGCTCGGAGGATGTTCGCTCTGACGGTAATGCTTCAAGCTAGCCCCCCCTGTAGATAGTGCCAGAACTAAGACTATCGATGCAGGGAATATTGAGTAGCATTCACCGTGAGCAAGGTGCCCTAGCTTCGGCAGTTGACTTCCAAGCTTCAATATTCCGCTCCGATCTCGTTCATTATCCAATTAACAAAGCGCGGAAAGTTTGCCTCCCCTAACTTTCGCTAGCCTCGAGAAACTCGTGGCTTCGGTTGAGCCGCAGTGCGGAGGAGATCCCGCAAAGTCGGAGCCGTCTCCGCATTCATTCCTTTTCGACACTAGCTCGCTACAACATCACCGCTGGAAGCTTCAAGGTCCGCGGATTATTGACATGGATTTTGTATTGGAATTGTTGAGGATGGATCAATTGAGATTTGATCGACGCATGAGCCGTTCGTCCGGAGGATACGTGGCCTGGACATTGAACTCCAAGCATTGACTGAACAAAAGATCATGAGCTTCAGAATGACAAACCGCCTCAGGGACAACTCAATGGGTTGGTTTTGTGATACTATGCGTTGATCAGTACTTCAATCTGAAGATAAGATTTCCATCAGTACTTCAACATTGCCATGTTCTCGGGTAACTGTTTCCCTTCTCTACTTCTGCCATCGATGTGTGCTCGCACGGACTATTCAAACATGACCGCCTCAAGATCCGGCTTTCCAATGCCGAGCTCACTTGTTAGTCGATCGACAGTTCCACCTAGTACCCAACCCCAGATCTCGTATGCATGGATATACGTTCGAGACTGAGATACATCCCCATATCTCCACCCCCAGATTCAACCGCCAATCCGGGGTAAAGGGAAGCTTATTCCGCTCCCTCAATACATATAAAACTGGATCGAAGCTGTTCATTCCCCAGTCTTTTCTCCATCTTGTCTTGTCTTCTCAACCTCTCAGCAACTGTATATCCCACATCCTTGCATCATGTCTCCCACTCCCAGCGCCAAACTCGGAAGCGATCGTGCTGAGATGGAGCATATCCAACCAGCCATGAGCATTCCTTTATCTCCTGAGCTGTTTCAGCAGTTGTATCTGCAACCGCAGAATCAAGTCAAAGGAGATCTTCGCAAGACGTTTGGTAATCCGACACCGATTGGTAGGTTCTGATATCCTCAATTGTCAGTGTGGTACTGACTAGAACAGCCTTGGCTGGATTCTTACTATGCACTACCCCGGCGTCCATGTCGTTGCTCGGATGGCAGGGTGCTGGGGGGTTCGCTGCTGCCGCAAACGTGTAGGTCTCAACACTTGGCCTGTGGTGGTCAACGACTGACGAGGGTCCTTAGTGGCGTCTACTTCTGTATAGGTGGTCTGCTCCTGATCGCAGGAGGAGTAGGTGAATGGATTCTCGGTAAGCAAAACCCCTCCACTAGGGATAGCCTCCCTGACATCTTGACAGGAAACACATTCCCATCCACGGTCTTCTTCACGTTCGGCGGTTTCTGGCTTGCCTTTGGTACAACCATCGTCCCCGGCTCTGGCGCTTACAGCACATACTCGACCACCGGTACAGCCGCCGACGGCCTCAGCGAACCCGCCTTCTATGCGACCTTTTCATTCTTTCTAGTAGCAATGGCTATCCTTTGCAGCGTGTATACCATAGCGAGTATCCGAACAAACATCGCTCTGTTCACTATCTTTGTTCTTCTTGTTCCTTGCTGTAAGTGCGCATCTTTACTCCATCGCATATCAGCACTGACATTACTCGTAGTCGGCTGCCTCTCTGCTTCGTTCTTCGCTGTTGCTCAAGGTTCTGCCAGCCTTGCTCTCAAGTATCAGCACGTTGGAGCTGGTTTGCTCCTGGCGGTTACACTCATCGGCTGGTATATGTTGACTTCGATGCTTCTTCTATCAGTTGACTTTCCCGTCATTCTCCCACTCGGTGACTTATCCACGATCATTCGCGGTCGCTCGGAGACGAAGCCCATCGGCAAGGGTGTCTAGGCTCGCCTTGTGCAACCCTTCAACCTTATGCTTTCTTGTCGTGTGGGAGGGGTACACTCACAGCTCCGTCGGTGGACGGAGGTCAGTATCTTGGAAGGTACACTTGGACTCACAACTGATGAAGACGAAAACGATACGAGATGGATGAGCGAATGCTGGATAATGGGTTTTTTGTTACAACTATGGAACTGTTAGATGATTCGGAATGTTTTTAATTCAATTGGGATAAGTGCTTCCCTATTCGCTGTTTCGTGAAAGAAATTCCCGATTGAACTCAGTGAATAAGTTTGTTACGGAAGCGCATCATACCTCGGCAATCGGTTAAGCTAGCCTACCTAGGTACGAGTCGCGTCGCCAGGTAAATAGCCCGTTCAAACAGTGACCAGATAGAGAGTTAACAACCAATTCCATCAGTCTACCATCTTGTCAGAACTTTATACAAAGATTATTACTGTAGATAGCTACAATGGTGAACCAGACATCGGAGTACTACAGGGTATGGAAACTTCCAGCCACAACTCAAACACGAGGAATCTTCAGCCACATCTGGTAGCCATCTTGTTCGATTAATGATCATGCATCTTGGAGACGACAGGTTCTTGTTGCTTTGTAATACAGGCCGCCTTGTATGTGCAAAAACAGGACGGCTATCAGCCACTCCGACGCCTCTCGAAATTGCTGGGAGAAGAGTATACGCAAATCATTCATCCAGGCCACCCAGGAATAAGAGCCAATCTAGGACAAGACAGGGAACAAGATTGTCCCGGGGTGGGTCGATGGGATCTCGGACCCTGTTACCTGTCATATTTGGGGTGATCATGTGTTGGCTGAACCCTTGAAAATATCAAGACATCGCCAATCTTAGCCAAGGAAAGCCTTATTATGATATGTCATCCATCAAATTAATCATTACTCAACATAGCGATATGCATTAGTGTTGGTCTTGCACACAGATGAAAAAAGCAAAAGACGAGTCATGTGCGTGCTTTGTATGGCATCCTCCTCAGCCGCAGTAAGACAGATTTACCCAGCGATAGCCGGCCGGGTATCGAAGCAAAGCAAATACTACGTACAACACAGTGAGACGTTCCTTTTCCCCGACCGACCGCCCCTTTACTGTACAGCACTTTTCAGCTTTCAGCTTTGGTGACATCTTGTGTCACCGGGGCTGAGACAATGAATGGAAAAACTTTGATGCAACGGATCAGAACCTCCGAAAAAGGACCAAAGACCCTGACACAGGCGCCACTACCACAAACAGTCTAGTCTGATCGATCACTAAACTCCGCTATAACGCGAGATCTAGCCCCGCCTCTACTGCAACCAACCTCCATCTCCCTTCCTGTCTCCCACTCCCAGTCTCCCTTCATATCTGTGACCTACCATAGACATCGACACTCACCCGCACACTCTGCAAAACCGTTTCTTATTATGCCCGAAGATTTTCGGAACGGTTCTGTAGAGGGCATCGCCCAACCGGATGCTCTGCTGCGCTCCGCCTGTACTGAGTGTCATCGTCGCAAGCAAAAATGCAATCGCCAATGGCCTTGCAACAATTGTCAGAAGCGCAAGGTCGCTGACCAGTGTCGTTTCAGGGATGATTCCAAAGCTACGTCAGGGGACGATGCTTGGGCTGCTTCCTTGGATGTGAAACGGAAGCGCGATATGCAAGGTGAGGAGGGGGATAGTGATGATGATGTCGATGGCATTCTCGAAGCGATTGGCTATAGTCGTCTTCATCTATTGACCAAGCTTGATCAAGACGTGAGTTTATACCTTGATGTCGATGCGCATTTACTTACGCCGTCCAGTCAGGGAGCACAAAGCCTTCCGAGCAATATTATCTTGATCAGAAAGATAGCGCTCAGCTCCAACGTGCACTAGATGTGCTGCCGCCGAGACACATCGTTGGTAAGATCGCCGATCTCATTGCTATGTCGCATCTAACATCTATAGACTCCTTGATCCAAAGCTTTCTCGATGTCGTCAACTTTTACTACTACATTGTTTACCCACCACACTTCAGCAAGGAGTATGCTCGCTGGTGGGATGACTACACCAAGGGTCGACCTTGTGGTGTCCAATGGACATGTCTTCTCCTCATGGTCTGCGCATGTTCCGTCCAGCACATCGACAGCCAGACAGGTAGCAGAATTGAGAGCGAGCTTGGCACATCTGTCAAAGACTTGACTCAGAAGTATCACGACGCTGCCAGAGAACTTCACAGCGCTATTCCTGTCGGATATGGCCATGTGTATACGGTTCAGTACTTGCTGCATTCGTGCTATTGGTTCAAGGCTGAGGCACGGTTCGCAGAGTGCTGGCAGGTCCTTGGCGCTGTAGTTCGAGAGGCTCAGATGATTAGTGAGTGTCTTGTTATACGGGTTGATACAAAAGACTAACAATGGTAGACCTCCACAAGAAGCCCGTGGATCAATTGCCGGGATTTGAATTGGAAATGAAGCGACGTCTCTGGTGTATCGTGGATTCCTGGGACTGGTAAGAACATATCCCAACTCTATCGCCCATACTTACATCTTTAGGCTTGTCTCATGTCTGCTCGCCCGCCCGATGCTCATCAATCGTGAAGAATGTGACGTCGGTCTACCCTGTCTTACACTAGAAGACTACCCAGCTTCGCCTATGCTGCATCTCAAGCTCCAGTCCGAACTTGTCGGTCTGATCTTCAAGCGTTTCGGCGGTCCTAAAATTCTTACGGAACCCGGTGATATTCGCGACTACCAGAAGATCATGGAGGACTTTATGAAGACCTTTCCTCCAGAGTATGCTATGGACCATCCCAATGGACCTGCTAATGAGGACCTACCGTGGATTGCTCTGCACCGTCATTACATGCACACATGTACTCTTTCTATCTCACTCGGACCTTTCAGAGGCTACATGGCGAAGAACATCAGAGAATCTACAGCGACCGCCGTGGATATCGAGTTTCGATTAACAGGTATTGACTACGCGCTCAAGCTAATGGATGCTGTTCATCGGTTCTTTGAATACGTCTGGACTCGAGATACCACCTTCCATTTCGTCCCCTTCTGCATCTTCGACACAGCCGCTCTTCTATGCTCGGTCATCATCCACGCTGAAGATGGCCGTGTACCACGTCGAGAAGAAGTCACTGGCTCTATTGCCAGAGCATTCATCACGTTGAAGAAGTTGCGAACTGCCACCAACACAGCCAAGGCTCCCTACGATGTTTTACGACGGTTGATTAAGAAGCTTCCGTCGTCATCTGGGATGCAGGCTGCTGCTGATCCTTTCAAGAAGCGACGATATGATACTCCTCCCGGTGGTCAAGGAGCTATTCCTATTGCTGCGGCTGTAGCGCAGCCAAGTGTTGAGGCAAGTCACATTGCGCCGGCCCCCATGCCTGTTCCTTCTCAAGTACCTCCTGCCCAAGCCCACTACCAGCCCTACGCAAATCCAGCACCAGCGGCTCCAGGCAGAATCCAAACCGGAGGACCCTCATACGTGGCATATCCTACCAACGGCGTAGACCCACGATATCAACACTACACGTACACAGCTCCTCCTCACATGCAGACGATTCCTTCAACAACTGCACCACCGTCTTGGCCTGAGGAGATCAACAACAGATCTCACATGCAGAATCTCACTGCTGGGCCTCCGCAGGTTGACATGGGCTTTCAGCAAATTTCCGACGCTGAATTGGGTGATCTTGCTATGTTGTGGAATTGGGAGAGTTTGGATCTTGGGTTTACTTCGAATCCGATTTATCAGGAGATGTGATCTTGTTTGGGTAGCGTGAACAGCGCGTTTTTTTCTTTAAGATTGCCTTACTGGTTGGGGTTGAGTGGTGTTGTAATCCGTCATTTTAGTGAGGAGTACTTGAAGGTTGTTTTCTCATCATTCTTTGATGTCTTCACTCAATTCTATCTTGGCTACATCGCGTCAGGAAATTGCTGGGTCTAAAAAGCTATCTCACACGATAGCACTCCTGTCACAGTAAGAGTCAGCATGTTTTGGAAATTAAATATTATTCATCATAACCATAGCCGCAGTCTATCCTCTGATACTGATAGACTATCGAAGCTTGACCGTAATCTTTCCAGTCTTGACATCATAAATATACCCGGTAATAGGCCCATCCAACACCAGAGGACTCTTCCTCAAAAACTTGATATCATCGCGAACACTCTGCTCCAAATCAGAGAAAGGCAGAAAGGCCATGTGATCAACGTCCTCGTCAAGGTCTTTTCTGACCTTTGTTTTGAGGTCGACATCGGAGAATGTGAGCATGCCGCAGTCGGTCTGGGTTTTATTAATCTCAGCGACGGATATAATGCCGGAGGAATATTTACATGGTGGATGATGACAATCTCTCTTGTGCCAAGAAGTTGTTGTGAAATAATGACTGAGCGAAGAGCATCGGCTGCGCGACCACCTGCATTGCGAATAACGTGTGCTGAACCGAGTTCTATTCCGAGGATTTGTGCTGGATCGAGACGGGCATCCATGCAGGCTATTATGGCCACTTTCCTATACATACATTATCAGCAAATAATCCGTCTTGTATTCGATAATTACATACCGTGATGGTGGAAGAGCAAGGTCTCCCTTGTCAAAGTCTTCAGCATACTTCTCATTCGCAGCCTCATACTCTGGTGTAATGGAAAGAGAGTACATCTTGGATTTGTTGAAGTTCTAAAGGAAAGTCGATTTTCCTGCAACAATCTGTCAAGAAACGATGTTCTTATAATTTTGGTTCGCAACACCAAGGGTACCCTGCCAAGCCGTCATAGGCGGGGATTACGTCGCAATCCTGATACATAGGGACGATGGTGAAACGCCAATAGGCTGAATGAAACTCTGCTCTGACATGGCTTGGCGCACTACTCTAGGTGGCTGGAACACTTTTTGCACTGCACATTACTCAACTTCATTCTTTATCAATTTGTAATTGTGGTTGGGATGATTGGTTGATGTGAGGAGTTAACGTTGGCGGAGAGTAAGCGGGCATGGTAGCAAGCAAAAAGCAACTCAAGGATGTAACCAATCGATAAGAGGCTGAAGAATTATAATCGATGAGTTTGATAAGTTCATCGTCAAGCACGCCTTTCATGAGAAATCAATTTTGTTCTTGCAGCTCATCATGCATGTTGGTCACGCTCAACAGTCACGAGTCACCAACGAATCCTCCAGGTTGATACACCATCTTCCCAGCGTAATAACAAATATCAATTTACTTTTTGAGACACTACTATCTGTGTTAGACAGTAGAGCGGGGTCAAGATAGCGTTCCCTCTAATAGAAGTTGATGGTGACGAACGGCTCTGATGGGATCCGTCGAGCAAACACCCACTACTCACTATCCTCAGACACTGACTCGTACTAGACAAAAGTTATTTGACCTGACAATGCCAATACACGTGGCATCAAGCGGAAACCAAGCTCGGCCCGACCCGATGAAAACATTAGTTGATCTCCATATACGTCAAAGCTCTTCTCTTTGTCTGTAACACGCACATGTGATGTCTTGTCTCATGTGGATCTTGACTTCTTGTCACACTATCAACCTTGAGGACCCTCGGACTCTTGTTGGGTTCATCGGTATTAAGGGTAATATTGCGTAAAGAGGTATCACTAATTACAAATATGTAGACCCCCCTCATCATAAGCCGTACTCCATGAGTAAATTACCTCCCAGTCCCTTCATTACGCCCGGTGCTGTGCTGCAAAGCTGCTCAAACTCATCCTGTCATCATCCCCCGTAAGCTGCTCAATTCTTGACTTGGGTCTCGGCGCAGGCGCCACAGCAGGTGCCTCCCTCCTCATATTTCGAATAAACGCCTCATCAGACTCATCATCAATCAAAATAACCATCCACACACCAACAGCTCCGTTAGATCCCAGGAGTGGTGTGCAGTGGATCCAACGGTTACGGCCAGGGTTTGAGGGGGGTGCTTGGCCGCCGTCGCCGTGGGACTTGGTCTGCATGTCGGTCTTGGAAAGCCAGCGGATCTTAGCCGTGAGACCGTTGCCGCCGGCGAATGCTTGGGTGAGGGTCTCGCGAACGCGATCAGAACCGCCGATGCGAGAAAGGAATGGGCTTTGGAGCATTCCTGGGACACGGAGAGATGGTGACGCGAAGAGAATTCGGAGACTGGGGAATGGGCGGACGAGCAGGTAGTGCTTGTAAACACCGCTGAGACGACCACCAAAGCTCATAGCAGCTGTGTCCTGAAGGATGGGATCAGACAAGCGTCTGTTAATGGTAGCGTCATCCTCGAAGACAAATCTCGGCTTGTTCCAGTTCGCAGGTGCTTGATCAGTCTGTCTCAAATCCTGCTGACGAGTCCTGTGGAAAGCACCGCCTGATTCACGTACAGTCTTGAGTTCATTGAGATCAAACATCTCTGCCAGATCTCTGAACTCATCCTTCTTATCCTGCTTCTGCTCCTGAGCATGCTCACCCGGATAACGTTCATTTTCAGGGTTTTCACGGTTGAGAAGCTTGGATAGTGAGTCAAGACCTGAACAATCCGTCACAAGACCTGACACATCGACTTGAGCACCAAGATGGTAGCGAACAACACCACGTGAGTCGTAGAGAGGGGATACCATGAGAAGGTTCATGAAAGGTGAGCCGTCACGACGGTAGTTGAGGAACGTCTCGCAGTGGTCTTGGCCGGCGGCGAGCTTATCTCGAAGTCTTTGTACACTGTACGGGTTTGTCTTGGGACCTTGAAGGAAGCGACAGTTGCGACCGAGGACGTAGTCCATACCGTACTGCGTTGTGCGGTGGAATTCTGCATTTGTTAGTGTTGGTCATTTAATCTCATCATGGCTGAACTTACCCTCACTGGCGAACACAATTGGGTTGTCGGGTCGCGAAGGATCTGTCAGACAGAAAACCTCTGCCAAGCCCTCTGAAAGCTCGCGCAATTGAGGTGCCAGAGTGTCCGTTATTCTTCGCTTGATGGTGATGCTGACGGTCTGGATGTAAGTGTGTGTGATGTATGCTGGTAAATCATGGTTGACCATTGCTTGGAATGCATCAGTCGCTCTCTTCTGAAGAGCTTGATTGACAGTATTGGTAACAGGATCCATGGTAAAATCGTGACCATCAATTTCCTGCAAAGATGCAGTCAAAGAATTGGCGTAATTAATTGCCTTCATTGCCTTGAGGGTATCGAGATAATAAGTCAAAAGAGGCATTGAACGCGGTCGCGACGAAGACAAAAAGTTTGTGAATCGCTGTAGTAGCACGGGATCATCAAAAATGATTGTTAAATGCTTGGCGGAAAAGAGCATCTCGGATTGACTCTCAAGAGTATACTGTTTTCCCATCGCGTGCGCAGGCACGACGAGATCAAATGAAGAAGGATCATATTCCTCTTCAGTCAATGGTTCAAGGCCATCGCCTTCTGCGCCAGCGCCCTTTGCTTGAAGCGCGGGGAGATGGGTGGGTACGTAGACGGAAGAGATTGAGGAAGCATCTCTATCTCTTTGAGACCAGACTTCAGTGTCGTGAGATCGGTAAGACATTGCACTTTGAGATGTTGCAGAAGATGATGGTGGAGCTGGTGTAGATGCATGCTGAGTGTGAGTGTGAGTGTGAGTGTGAGTATGAGAATGGCCGTTGTGGTTGTGGTTGTGATTGTGATGACTGTGGTTGTGGTTCTGGCTCTGGCTATGATGCTGCTGCTGCTGCTGCTTCTGATCCTGCGTAGGTGCTGACGATGGCTGCTGTAACAGTCCAGGGTCGAAATCGGCTTTTCCATCGCCTAAATCTTGTGTCTCAAAACTGACTTGTTAGCTTAAAGACGGACTCGTATTGGGCCCTGTCCTAGCGAGGCTGGAGCTGAGACACGAACCAACATACCTCTGTTTGCTTTGTTTCATTCTGACTTGTCGCCTTGGGGTTTGTGAGCGAATGGGGATGGGAGGTGGACAAGAATCCATATCGTCGTCTTCAACGAGGTTGAGAGTCTGCATTTTGGAGAAATTCGGTATGTCAGCCCAATGGAGGATTTACGAAGAAAACAAGGCCTTGAACTCTGTCTAATGACGCAGAGACTTTTGGAGCAATATGACAGGCACATAAACGGCAACTCACGTCTTTAATGGGAAACCAACGAACAGGGCGTTGTACCGAATGGGGTATCCAGTGGAGGCGCGGCATTGCCCTATGGATGGCTGAGAATGATTGATCACTTTTGGATGACCGTTTTGACCAGAATTGGACTGGAATTTGGAACAAGGATGCAGTTTACGAGATATTATAAAAACTGCAGATCACGATTTTTTTGTAATTTAATTACCCGTCCATGACGACTTATTGTTTGGCGCTGTATGGCTTGGAGTGTGGCCTTTCTTTTTTGTCCTCCTCCAACTCAACCCAACGCTCAGGTCCCGATCCCGATGAAAGGGGAGAAATACTGAGATCGACGATCCCTGCGTCATCTACTTTGATGGGTTCTCCTAGGATTTCAGCAGTGCAGTCCATGTCTGGGGACCTAATTTAGCGGACCGCTAGTCAAGTAAGGAGAGGGACAAAAAGAAAAGGACCCTAACGTGGAGTCGTTGCAGTGGCTGAGGGTCACTTTTTTGGCGTTGGCTAACCAGCTGAGTTACATCGACAGGGGATGGTTATCTAATGCCTGTCAGATCACGATGCATAATCGAATCGGTCCAAATCTGACTGCTGATCATTCAAAATGCGGTCTTCGTGTACCTGTTTTTGGGAGACGACAATTCTGGACAAGCGTCTCTGTGCCGTGTATTCTTTCCAACGACCGTAAGAACTAACGAACTTAACAAGATTTCCAGCGTCAATGCCCATCAATTTAATGACGTACGGGGCACATATTTAATTCCGCTGTCTCCGCTGCTGTCACTATCTGTCACTGCCAACGTCAACGTCAAAGCTAATCAGTGTCAGTGCCAATTCTTCAAAGGAGCCCAAGCCATTACTCTCCGACGCTCAAGCTTTACGTAGGTACCTAGCGTTGGGTTATCGTCGGGTTAGGTTCTCAGGTTACATTCATTACCCAATACAACCGTTGCTGTAAACGTAGTCACAGCGCTAAACTGTACCCCATGAAACCTACAACGTCCACCGCCGCAGGTGGAAAACGGGAACACGGGCGAAGACCGTCGCTTTGGGATTGGTGATTCTCTTATCAGCTTAACCGACTGTAATATCTTCTGCCTCAACTGATGAACCATCTCCAATTGAGCTAGGCTCGGCAACCTCGTTTTGTATCGTTGACTGGAATGCTGATCAAGGAGCCGTTGAGGGTCAACGGCATTCCCACGTTCCGTCCGTCGCGTCTCTTCCATCAATCGGTGAACACAGAAAAAGACTCCATCACGCTTCATTGACCCACTGGCAATAAAATTTAGAATTTCTGGGTCGCTGGGTTATCCCGGTTTACAGCACGGCAGATGTACGTTTCCTTTTTTCAGATCGTACAAGTCGAAAATGACAATCAGAAAGAGATTCGACTTGAAACAATTGGGGATTTTGCTTCTTTGGACTCGAATCTGACTTGCATCGATTCGAAAAAGCACGTGAGTGAGACACCTCTGATCCCTTACCTTGGGCCCAACGGATGATCCCTGTAGCCATGAGCCGTGAGCCATGGGGCCTCCAGCTAAACGAGATAGGTAACTCGAGTCAGTTTTACTCCACAGGATCAACGTCTTGATGTACAGAAGGTCTCGACTCTTCTCGCTAGGATATATTTAAGAAAGCGCAAAGGCCGTGATGATGTGATTTTTGCTCACGACTAATTTAGACATGATCGCTAGCACGTGCGCCAACACTTTGACATCCTTTGGACCGGTAACTTTGTAATATGCCCGATGGTCATTGCAGTAGGTACTTCATGGAGAGCACCACCTCTGCATGATGAGGAAATACTAGAACGGAAGATTCCGTGAGCTGATCTGACGGCAAGTCAGGGTCAATGCTGATAAGCCCGAAACTCAGCTTGTTTGTTCAGAATTGATCTTTTGTCTGGGTATGGTGAACAACAGCACACTCCGGAACATCATCATGTTCTTCACGAAGTGAATATTCAGAATGACTTGACTGTATATTTCTTTGTTTCTCATTAACAAAACATGACCGCCATGCGATCAGAGACGGAATAGTTTGCGCATTATAGCAATCCAAATTAGCATTTGTCTCGTTCATTAACAGCAAGCAGTTTCCCCCCCAGCCTACAATCTTCATGAACAACTCTTCATACTTTGTTATCTTGTGTTGTACCTTGCTGCAGCATAGCATATCTTTCAAAACCGGCAACGCAGATCAACGGTCTCTGAGATGTTTTGTTCTTTCTGACGAGACGCTTGTCACAGTAGACCCAGCCACTCCTTTGGGGAAACGATGTTAAGAAGCATTCTCAATTGTCAGCATGATTTGACATAAGAACATCTATTGTTTGGGCTCTGTAGGTCTTTCCATAAGGTGCAAATGCGTCATCAGTGCCGAAGCCACGAGCATTTGTAAACTACGTTCACCCCATGCTAACGATTTGTCGGCCAACCGTTTTCTGGACAGATGGTGAATCAACAAAAGTTTGCTGGTCTGTTGAGCCCGCCTTGAGGAATATTCTCTATGAAAATGCTATTGTCAAAACTTGAATAGGCAAGGCGAATCAAGAACCATTCAGCATCAGCTGCTCAGGGTCTCCGACCATCGATCAGCGCACGGAGAAGCCTAGCCAGTTCGTCCTTTTTGCGAGATGGACATTTCTGGGACAGTCTATTATGGCAGCATTTAATTCTCAGGGACGGACACTGCTCACCTCCACGACATGACATAGCTCAATATCATTCTTGCCGTCACTCCGCATTACAAGTCGGGGACTGGACGCTTGTCAGCTGGTGCAAGGCGAGATCAGCAAGTCGTTTGACAGCTTACTGCAACAAATTTTCTTCCATACATCAGTGTGTTTGTTGCTTTCACTCGAGAATTCCAACATGCAATCGAGCAGCAATCTCCCGGTCACCTGGAAGGAATTCGGCACGACGGGCCTAACGATGGATGAAACGATGAAGGGCAATGATGGTGACACAAGGGTGACAGAAGTGAGATCAATACTCGAGGACTTTAGGCAATCAGTTCAATACCTTATTTGTGAAGTTGATGAGCAGAAGCAATCTGCTACACACACGTGCGGATTCGGCGGGCGGTCCAGGCAAAGGCAAACAAAAACAACAAATACCAAAGGGAAGAAAGCGGGCGCAATTCTTGGTGTAGTTCCAACCAACACATCACAGCCTGGATGCATCGTTTCTGATACAGCTGAGCTGGCATCGCATCGAAAACACACAGATTCGTCGCATAAAACAGGCTTTAGACAGCCCAAACACAAACCTTCCCAATTATCACAAGTATTCACTATAGAATCGGATTTCAACAAACGTAAGGTAGGCATGCATATATACATCAATTATTGCCTACCTACTCATCACAAATTTGACATGCATTGAAACCGACATCGACAATAGGGTCTCGCTGTACCAAGATGAACGACAAAGGCACCTTGCTCCTCTCATGTGCCATCACGATCCGCGCGGATATCCTGGTCCACTTTAACACCATAGAGTATGACCGCATCATAATTTACAGCTCCCGTCTCGCCGTCTTCCACGTCCGCTGCATTATCAAAAAGTGGGCGAACAGAGGATCAACTACCTACCCCCGCATCGACGACGAGGATCGTCCTCGCAACTTTGCAACTGCGCGGCTTGCTATTCCGGTTCCCCTTCAGGAGAGCGAGCTCGAACTTGAGACCCCCATCTCTCCATCTCTCCCCCGTCTTGATTCACGCCGTATCCCTCATTCGCGCAGTATTCCTCGTTTTCGCCATCTCCTTCATTTGCACCATCTCCCTCGCCTGCGCCGTCTTGCTCTCTTGCGCCCTCTCGTTACTTGCGCCCTCTCCTAACCGCCATCTCTTTTTACGGCTACCATCTTTCTGCCAACGACAAAATGGATGAAGCAAGAACGATTCTAAGGATGATATGTCCCTAAAAGAACGCCATTCCTTCGACGACCTGGTATCAGTCTTGTACCCAAAGGCTGATCTCAGGGTCTGCCTACAGAATTGACCTTAACCGCACGTCAGAGTATCGAGGAATCCCCCGCCGAGAGCATAAGAGACGAAATAGTTTGGATACTTTATGTAAGCTTAGACTAGCACTTAGGCTACTTTATTTCTGGCGCCCTAAGACTTAGAGGATAATTCTTCTAAAATGGAACCTACCTACTATTATGTAAGCCTGATATTACTACCCTTAGGTACTCTCTACTATTATCCTATCACTGCCTGTCACTGCCTGGTATTGCGTTACCTAGCACTTTGATTATTCTTAAGTCTGAGTTGGGGCATAATAAATATGAATTTTGAATTTCAATTCATACGTTCACAACTTAGGGAAAACATACAACAGGAAGAACGCTGTCCTCGTTTACACAACATCTTCTTCTTCAGAAGTCAACAGCCCTCAATACTATTATCAGTCTACTCAAAAAACAAGAACCAAACTCTTTATCACCGCATTGACCATTATTGAAGCTTTGGACATCGGCGTACTATCTTCCAAACCATACAGAACAACAACAACAACACACAGCACACAAACTACTCAAGCACATCCTCCACAATGGCGCACCGACACCCTATCCTTATCATCGACAGTGACGATGAAATCGACATCGCTCCCATCCGCCCTCCCGTCAGCCCTCCCGTTCGCCCTCCCGTTCGCCCTCCTATCCACGTTCAGAACGCCGAAATTTTCGACCCCAACGCTGAGATGGGTCCTGATCAGGTGAGGGACATGATCCCTCATGTACAGTCTCGCGACGCTGGGGTCCCGATCATGAACCAGCACCAGATGACCGTACAGGAGCTGCTGTGTCTCTCTCAGGTCCTCCGTTCCCTTGCAGAGGTCACTGGGCAACCTGTTGCTATGAGAGACCTTATCTCGATGCTTAACTACACCTTTAACGGTTGGGATAGCTCCCAGGGTGTCGGGCAGCCCGCACCCCTTGTCGATCGAAAATTCGAAGAATTTCGTGTCCAGGTCGGCTTCCTCTCTCAGGACCATCCTCTCCCTGCAGGGAGAGGTCAGGGGCAAGTCACGGCTGCTCGACGAGCAGGAGCGCCTGTGTTCTTCGGCATCAGCCTCCAGTACGAGGACGGCACTGTCGACTGGGCCTGGCGCGACAGGCACAATTCGGGCGTAAGCCCAAGATATGTCACCCTTGCGAACGGAAAGACGGCTACCAGTGTCCGCGCCGATGTTATGGTGCGTTTTGACATGGCAGAGTATGACCGTATTCGAGCCTACAACTCGCGCCTCGTTGCCTACCACATTCGTTGTATTACCAAGAAGGTGGTGGAGGCTGGAACTCAAGTTGAGGCCAACATCGAGCCGGAGGACCAGCCTCGCAATTTTGCGGCCGCCCAGCTCTCAATCCCGGTTCTGCACGCGACCTCGAGGCCGCACAAATTGCGCGTATCCGCATGCCGTCTGTTCCTTCGCCTGTCTCTTAAGCCGCCAGGATCCATAAGAGACGCAATAATTTAGCTACTTTATGCAAGCTTAGACTTGCCTTTAGGCTACTTTATCTTCTGACGCCCTAAGTCTTAGGGCCTGTCCTGCTGGTCACTCACCTACCCTTCATCCAGTCATTCATTACCCTTATCACTTGCGCTCCATCTTCTCTTACTCTCCCTCTTCGCTCGCCATCATCAATTTCTCATCTTCGCTTGCGCTTACCATTTTCGCTTGCGCCCTTTCAATGAGAAGATTCCTCGCCCTCCTCGTCCTACCATTCTCGAAACCGGTGTACAAGCAGGAATTTGGAAACCTATAGCTACTGGAACCAGCGACTCAACAACCACCAAGGGCAAGAAGCGCAAGGCTGACGACAACAACAACCAGTCGTCAAAGCGAATGAAAAAAAAAAAAAAAAAACCAGACGTCTGAGTCTAGCCGAGCGCAGGCAACTGATTCAGGCCACAAGGCCATCCTGACTGTGTCGGTAACGGCCAATTCAGGGCTTACTTCCAAGTGGAGGACAGAGACCGGGAACATGAACGGCGGAATCGATAGAGTGCAGCTCATCGAATACCCAACAGCATCTGACGCAAGATTCGCTGCCATTGAGGCACATGATCAGTTTTGGAGACACACGGTGGCCATTCAGAACAAGGCATATGTCATCAGCCTGGCGCGGAAACGCATCAAGCGTTTCGCAGCTACCAGTGGCAAAAAATGAAGTACCTTTCATCAGTATCGACTTGCGGCCAACCAAAGTCTTAGAGCCTCTGCTTGCGGTTGATGAGCAGGAGGTGCAGCTAAACGAGATCATGGAGCATAAGAAGAGGAGAGCCAAGGTGTGATAAATGCGTGGGCCTCTGGCGTTGATCGATTTGTGGTGCAATAACCATCCACGCGACCAACATCCTTCAAAGCAAATTATCAATCTATATCCCCCCTTCTTAACCCTCCCATTGTTCTATTCA
>JAALXH010000086.1:0-55116 GCA_012977735.1 Fusarium tanahbumbuense | reverse complement strand
AGATACAAATATGCATATGCGCGTCCCCGTGATTGAGCTGTTGTTCTGTTTTTTTTTCTGTTGCTTTTTTTTTTGCTTTGCGAATTCAAAACCTTGAACCTGATCTGGGTTGATCCCGTCAGCTTAATGTCAGGTCCCCCAACGTCTCCCAAAGATGGGAGTCCCTACTTCCCCATCACCGAACGATCGGCAAGCCTCGCCAGAGTTCACATCGGTGTGACAACTCCGCTTATTGCGATCGCCTTGGCTATGTTTGTAGCTAGGATATGGTTAAGAGTGAGACCTTGGAGGATAAGTTGGGAGGATTATTGTATGACAATTGGAGTGGTAGGTCCCAAGCTCAACAACAACAACAGCATACTTGCTAACTGGTGATTGACCAGGCCGCAGCTTGTGTAGACTTTGGCTTTCTAATACCTCAAATGTACACCCAACCAACCCTCATAACCGAAGACGAACGACTCTGGACACGAAAATACGGGTTTCTTGCGATTCCGATCTGGGGCATTGCCATGATGTTCATTAAAGTCAGCATCGCAATGATGATGCTCCGAATTCAACCCAACGTCCTCTGGTGGCGTGTGTTCTGCTTCTTCATAATGTCTATCTTGGTAGGCTACGGCGTCGCAAACACGTTTTTCATCCTTCTACAATGCCAACCGCTTGAAGCATCATGGGACGCTACTGTATTACAGACCGTCGACGGGGCGAGCTGTCTTCCTCAAACTGGCATTCTTATCATGTCAAATCTCGGGTCGGGAATAAATATCGCGACAGATGTGTTACTTTCTTTAGCTCCAACGCTGTTTCTGTGGAAATTGAAGCGTCCGCTAAAGGAAAAGATACTGGTTGGTGCGTTGATGGGTCTGGGGATGTTTGCGAGTGTCGCTTCGATCGTCAAAGCCACCCTAGTCAAAGAATTCGGCGGATCGACAAAGGACCCTTGGGCACTGGTCATTTCCATCGCAACGTGGACTGCCCTCGAGCAAATCCTCATTATGATTGCTTCCTCTGCGCCGTTCCTCAAACCACTTGTTCAAGCAGGTTTGCATAAAATGGGATGGACATTATCTGGCACTTCAGCTGCAAGGTCAGGATATGGCAATCAGTATCGCGAGCGACAGTCAAGGATCGTGACGAATAAGTCTACTACGCGAGGGAATGTGTATGGTGGAGACGAAGACCCTTTTGCGGCTGGGGATAGCGTGGATGCTATTCCGATGGAATTAAAAGAGAGAACTACGGAGGAAAGAGACATTGGAACGTCGACAAGGTCTTGGGATGAGAGGGGGAGCATGGACAGGGTTTATTCGCCGAGCCATGCAGTGTAGGATGTATTTACTGGAAGTGACTAATTGACCGTTTTTATTTTATCCGTTGAACCAACAGACTGGAGTTGCATACGCGAGGTGATCCTTGACGAATCAAGGTTGCGGAGTCTGGAAATCAGATCATCAGGAAGTAAGACCCATGTCAGCCGTTGAAGGATCCATTCCCATGCAGACGGTTAGTGTTCTTTTCTCAATTGTCCAACAATAACTCAATTTTCAAACGCGCATTGACGTTATTTCCTTTACTCGTTGGTCCTTCTTCATAGCAAGGGTACCTAGCTGGCCGAACCCCCGGGAGCCGAAGAGCGAAAAGTCCAGACTCAGTGTCGGTTGCTTCGCCGCAGTCCAACGTCGCAGTTCCATTCCGCATTTACCGTACCTGGCCAGTAATTCATGTCCCCTTACAATAGTACCGCAATGCAGGAACCATAGGTGATGGCTGTCTTGGCTAGCCGGTTTTTCGGTGTCCTTTTCGTGGACGCCGGAACCCTGCATATGCAGGGGAAACACAAGTATAGAAGAGGCTGAACTCATCCAGTTTGTGTTCTCTGTGTCGATCGTCTCACCTCAAACACTTGAGTAATCACCTGCAGCCCTGATACTTTTACTGCATCAAATCACCTTCGTTCGTCTGACAAAATGGTCGCCATCAAGACTTTATGGACTGCTGTCCTACTCGCTGGTGTGGCTCTCGTTGAGTCCAAGGCATGCAAGAAGCCTCTAATCCGACGAGAATGGTATGAACCAATAGTTCGTCTCACATTAACATAGGCTAAGATCTGTACAGGCGCTCGCTCAGCTTGAAGGAGAGGGATCTCTACATCAAGGCCCAAAAGTGTCTCATGAAGAAGCCTAGCGAATCATCACCCTCCGACATCCCCGGTGCCAGAAATCGCTGGGATGACTTCCTGGGAACACACATCATCAGCGCCGATGACGTGCACTTCGTCGTAAGTCCCCTCGTCTTCCTCATGTTTCACCTCTAACGCAAACAGGGTGTCTTTTATCCCTACCATCGCCTTCTCATGCACGCCTACGAGCAAGAGCTCCAAAAGTGCGGCTGGAAAGGCGGCGTTCCATACTGGGACTGGACGCTCGACGCCGCAGGTCCAGATAACGACACATCAGTCTTTTACGACTCCCCCATCTTTGACAACAAGCATGGTTTCGGAGGCAATGGAGATTGGGTCCCTGGAAACTTCTCCAATCCTGAGCCGGGTCTGCCTGTTAACCCTCCCTGGGACGTTCCTGATCGTTCTGGCGGAGGTTGCATCAAGAAGGGTCCTTTTGCTGGGCTGAAGTCTAACCTTGGTCCTGGAAATGGCACGGCTTATAACCCTAATTGTATTCGTCGTGATTTTGCGCCATTATCATTTAGGGATATGTCCGGTCCTGATGCTATCAAGGATGGAATGAGTCAGCCTGACTTTGGATTCTTTGATCGTGTTACGGAGAGTACTTTCCACTCTGGTGGTCATTGGGGTGTTGGTGGTTTGTACGGTACTATGACTGATAAGTGGCAAAGCCGTAAGTCATTCCCATTCTTCTCATATTTCAAAATACTGACTTTTCCAGCTGCTGATCCTCTCTTCTGGGTCCATCACGCCAACGTTGACCGCGCTTGGTGGTCATGGCAACTCCGTGATCTGAAGAAGCGCGAGAAGGATGTTTCTGGTCCTCTTGTCAATTTTGACTACGGGAACCAAGCTGCTGGAAATGTCACTCTGGATCATCCTATTACTATCTTTGAGACTCGTCAGTTGAAGGCTAAGGTCAAGGACGTCATGCACATTCAGAAGGGAGTTCTGTGCTACGACTATGAAGAGACTTATTAGAAGTATGGGCGATTGAACCATTGTACTTAGTAATAATTGTACATAGCATTCTTTTCATAAACCGTATTTCTGCTCGGGGTCAAGTTTCGAGAAAAGACAGATGCTTCTTTAGTGATGTTTATTTTCAATTCAGATCTATCTACTCAGAGTAACAGTCAATCCCAGCCTATTCCTGCTTAATATACTCAGCAATGTTAGGTCGTCTCTCAAACTCCTCCTTCAACTTGAGAAGAACGTCCGGAATCTTGGACTGTAGAGTCATTAGTATCTGTCAAAACGCTACCAGTTACAGGAAGTGTCTTACCGGAAGGGACTTGGTCCTGGTATCATTGTCAATAGACATGTACACAGCAAAGTCCGCATAGCTAACTTCATTGCCAAGAAGATAAGGGCCCTCGCGATCAGAGTAGTACTGCTCGAGACGTTCGTGAAAGGTGGGCACTGTCTTGTTCTTGTATTCCTCTGAAGGGTTGTTCAGATTAGATACCCAGCCAGCCTATGTTTGGTCAGTATCTGATGTAGAGAGTTGAAATGGATCGGCTTACTCTCCACTCAATGTAAAGGTCTGATACGGCATCAACAAGATACTTGTCGTGGCTTGTCTGTCCATCATATTTGCCAAGCTCGCGAGACAGGAATCGGAGAATTGGAATGTGCTGCCAATTCATGTTAGCTTCTGTTACTATGTGCGGTTACAAGATGCCTACCTGGTTCAGAATGAGGCTCTTGTACTCGATGGCTGGTAGTAGTCCAGTGCGAGTGATACCCTGATCCTTGAGCTTTGCACTGGTCTCCTTCCAGGTATCATCGTAGGCGTATCTCTTTTCTTCAAAGGGAATTCCAGCATCCTTCAAGAACAGCCTAAAAACGAAAGGTGTCAGTCAAAGAATTCGATTAATGTGCGGTTTCCCAATTGAGGTTCCCCGCATTGATGACTTACTTGACAACCTCACCACGACCGAGCTTGCCAATGGCAAGGTAGTGGTAAACGACTTGTGAATCAGAAGACATATTGACAGGATATAATATTGACTTTTAGGTTGATAAGATATTTTTCGACGTGTTTGAAGTTTTTTAATTGGCAATCTATTCACGTTTACTTATACCCAAATCAATTCTACAACGCCCTTAAAACGACACTGGCCGATATGTCAGCACACATTACGTGAGAAATGATTCCATATTTTTTCGCATCTGCGGCACGGCAAATTACGTATTGCATCCGAGGGGCAATTGAGTTTACTCTATCCAGCAATGATTGTCAAGACGTCTATTTCCAAGCGGCATAACGTCAACACCCTGTTGGATTATCCCCAGGTTATCCTACCTAACTAGAACTAGCTCGCCCATGGTTCTCCGCGGCCCTTACCAGACAATGCAATAGCTGACGGATATATGTTATCCGGTAATTGTTCTGGCAGCACAATGGGCGAGACAGCACCCATGCTCGCAATACGACAGACTGCATGACCTGAGGCTGTCAAATGAAAGACCCTGTTACTTTGACTCACTACTTTTGCGCGGGGTGCTTCCAGCTGACATTGGTGATTGAGATTTTTGTAGCGCTCATGTATGGCCAACTGTCGACAATTGATCCATATCATGAAGAAACAGAGCATAGTTGACGGCACCACTCCTTGATTTCTCCTTTCCATAAACGTGCTCTGTATTTAAATCATATCTAACCTCTATGCTATATCTAATAAAGATTTTCTAAAGTTCTAAATTACCCAGGATAAACAATTGTATTCTGACACTCATAGTTTTGCTCGGTGGTGCATCACGGGACATCCGCCTGTCTTGACTTCTCCTGATTGACTTGAGGCAGTAGGTGCCGAATCACTCTTCTTTGGTGCACTCCTATAACCTCCCTTCTGGTTATCAGTGTTGATAACCTTTCCTTCCGAATCTCTCGCTATGCCAAGCTCCAACAACTTCGCAAAAGCTTTCTTGAAATCTTCGAAAAACACATCCTTGTCTTTTGAGTAAATTTGCACATACTTGGAGAACTCAGGGTCTGTCGTGAGGGCGATATCAGTGGGGAGCATCATCAACTCTTCCTCTGTATCTTCGTCAACTGAGGAGAACTGGAGCACGCCAGACTCGGGGATTGTCTTTTCCGTCCAGGTTTCTGATAGTAGGAGACGGAAGTACTGGTTGGAGAATCGGGTAGGGTTGTTGACCCATTTACCTTCAAAGCCAGAGTTTGCAGTATGGCAACGGCCAAGATTATGCGCACCGCTAAGGGCTACGATCTCACGGTCGTTGAATCCCATTCGATAGAAAATGTGACGAATGTGTTCTGCTCCTTGCGCCGCATCAGGAAGACGACCACGAGGCGGAAGCTTGCTGTCGTCGACAAAGTCGGTTCGTCCCGGCAGCCAGTCAATTTCAGGCCCACCCATGGCATGGATCGCCGTCACGCCAGCGAGCGTCCAGAGGTCAGAGTACGTTATCCATGGATGGAGACGCTTGACAGGCTCGAGAAAAACACGAGCGTTCTGCAGGCCGGCATTGGCGGGATCTCCACCTTCAGCTTCGTATCGCATGCCGGCGCCGTTGGAACCGCCTGTGTCAGTCTCTTTGTCGTATGTGCCGGATGAGTGCCTGGCAACAGATTAGTATTAGAATAGCGAATTTTGAATGCTGTGTCGACTTACCAAGCTAGGCGCACGAGAACGGGGCCAGCACTTCCGTCGTCATAGTCAGGCTGGTTAAGAAGTTCAATGATGGATTTCTGAACGGCAGCAAAGTCACCCGGGGTTGACTCTTGGCCTTTTGACTGCGATTGATCGATGATACCCATCTGTGTCAATAATTTTATGAAAACTCTAACAATGCTGTGAAACGAAGAAAAGGAAAGTGTAATCACAGCTTGCGTAATGATAGATTAGAAGAGTGTACTCTGCTTCGCGGTCCACACGGGCTTCGAGATGTAAAATGAAGTTGAAATAAAGACCAAAATCGGACGACAAGTACGTTTTACATAGCAAAGTAATTTAACCAGAACCTCGGTAACCCTTTTAGATCCACAGTTGCTGCTCCGATATGGCTTCATGTGGATCCGAGTCTTGAGCAGATCTGGCATATGACACCGGAATAGCGGAGCCTCATGTTAAGACTTTTCTTATCGCGTGCACGTTCCGCTGAGATGGATTTGCCTCCGGAAAAGCCAGAATAACCGAGGATCTAGGATTTCGAGCATGTGTCAACAGCTCAGCTCGCGATAGTAGTGATTAACCAAATTGGCGGATCAAGCTTGTCAACGATGTTCTACGGTATCTGATTGACATGGATCGATCAGATAAGATTAGGAGTCACGTGCAATGACCGTCCTCACAGGGTGGTGTAAGCTCACTATTTGCCCTTTACATTGAGGTATAAATCTCAGTTGCCATAAAGATGATAATTCTTCTTGCTTTAACATGCCAACTAGCAGTCTCAAAGCTAATCATCTTAGCCACTGCTTCCAATTTCTCTTTATGGCGCTCAAGCATCTTATATCATCCTTTGGACACACTAAACACGATTGTTCTATTAACTCTGACGACCTCCAATAATCTTTAGGGCCAATCAAGCCTCTCCGAAGTTTCATCTGAAAGATGTCTTGTTCGTGCTCTTTTTATAGTCAGTACGAATCCCGATTATTTAATAACTGCGGGAAATGTTATTGTGATTACACGATGGGTGAGACAGCGCCAATTCTCGTGTTCTGTGGCGTGCTACATATTTGAGGCCATCTGCCAAGTAAACCACCCCTGTAATGTCAGCGTCTCAGACCCAATCCTTTTGCCTAGGCTTTCCAGCTGAAAACACTGATGTACCAATTGTACAATTGCTGAGGAACAGGGTCCATATACCATGAGTGAACAGTGCTTAAAAATACATTTTAATAATAGATTCGCTATAAATGAGATTCTATCTTCTCTCTGGCAAAAGAGGGACCAACTTCAGTTACTTTCCCTTCAGCTATGTGCTCTCAGCAACCTTTTAAATAATTATTTTATGCGACAAGTTGACCAAACGTGGATCCAGAGCTGGAAACCTGCAGGCTTTTATTGGCTTGGCACCAATATTTGCACTTTGAGCTGATCATCAATTACCTGTCTCCCTTGTCCAGCTGAGAGTGACCGGTCAGATCATTGTTCTAGCTGAACGGTCCCCTATATATTCTCACATTTCTTTAGATTCTGACTTCCAAACACAATTACCATCTGAAACTTCTGCAATCATCATTCAGATACCATGGAAAACTCAAGCAGGACCTGTACCTATTCCTTCGGAAAAGACGGTGTCACTGCCACGGCAAGCCCTTCAGGTCGTCTTCTACGCATAAGTCGACATTTCCGGGGAGAGAAATTTGGCTACTGCGTGGATCATTGTTCTATCCCTGAGCCTTGGTTGGTTGTTCATCGACTGACTTCATTCCTTTCTTCGGCCAACGATCCGGACCATAACATCGGATTTTATCCTGATCAAGACCTTTGGGTTTCCGACCCGAGCAGTGTCTCCGCCGACTTCATCGATAATCGATGGCCCGTCTTTAATATCCAGGAAGAAGATGAAGCGTGCAAAATACAGTATTCTGTCTCGGGCGGTGCTGTATATCAGACGTTTGAGTTCAGGAATGGTCGACCTCTGATGGTATTCATGCCCAGCTTACTTATCCGTCAGCTAGAGTTTTCCACCTCCGACAACCACTTCAACGATGCTTACAAGAGCGATGAAGGGTACGAAACTCACCTTCTAGATAATGGGAAATGTATCATGCGATCACACAAGCTGGACCAAGAAGATAACAAGCGTGTGGCTCTTTTTGTCTATGCTTTCAGTGGCAATACAGCTCTCACCTTTGTAGGGCATCCGGAAAGCCAGGATATCGAAAGTGAAGAGGACTTGTACATTGGAGAAAATGAAGAGAAAAGGGATGAGGAAATGAATGAGGAGCATAATGAGGGGAGAGGCGACGAACGAGATGGGGGACGAGTTGGCGCTGCCGAAATAAACTGTTACACATTATCGGATAATGCCGAAGTGTCCAGACCTTCCAAGGTAACTTTTGTTTACGTCCTAGGGTTGATCGAAGGCGAACTCAAATCACCACCCGAGCCTCCCGAGTCCACTACGGCACCAAACGTTGGCAAGGTGTATGCAAGGAAAGAAAGAGAGCTCAATGACGATCTTGACGAGTCCAAGGAGTCTGAGGAGCCTGAGGAGTCTGAGGAGCCTGAGGAGTCTGAGCTGGACGTCGCCTTGAGGCGCAACTTGGAACACATCCTATCAGTCTGTTGTATTCCTGTATATCCTGATCCAGAGGACGATAAAGAATTCGCCATTTCGTTGACGTGTGGAGATATTGATGGCCACCGTGTCGGGACAGCGGCCAGTTTGTGAGTTCCCATGAGTATTGAGCCATTTCATTGGGCAATTATTGACATATCAAAGCTACTGCTTCCAGTTTCTCCTTGAGGCTCTCAAACATTTTTTGTCAACACTGGGACACGATGAACATAGTGATGATGAAGCAGTGACTTGCAACTCTTGTGCTATGATCAAAAGCATTCGGGGCGTTCTCGAAGGTCATTTGAAATGGGTTTTCGGGGAGAGATACAGAAATCTTGCCAGCAACCCATCGTGTCCTCATACTTGGGTCAACGGAGAAGAGATTCACAAGTGGAAAGATAATCAATACCTTTCGTCTGAATCCCTTGTCGATGCCCCATTTCATCTGATTAAAGCTGGGGACTACAAAGATTTCAATAGTGGTTGGAAGGTCCCCGAGACAGCCAAGTATGCTGTCAGGAATTGGATCGAAAACCTTGACCGCACGAACAAGCTCGGTTGCTACGCATTTCCCCGTGATACGAAGGAACCGACTCACAACTTTTATCTTACTGACCACGTTCTGATCTGGCGAACTGCCAAGTGCGTTGAGCGACTGGGTCTCAAGTCTGAGCTGTCCGTTGCGATTTCGCAAGAGGGAGAAGACGAAATTAAGAAAAGGCCAAGAAAGCGAGAATATCTGCCCAGCAGGATCCAAAACCAGATTCTGAAACGCTTCACCGCCGAAAACCCAGTTTCGAAGAAGCGTATGCTCTCAGTATCTCGAAGTCCTAGTCATGTTCGATTTCTCCTTCGTGCCAGAGACACCTCACTGTTCCATGCTATGGAGTCTCAATTGTTCGACAAGGCTGGGGCAAAGGGTCCTCGAGACGGGTGGCAGAACAAAATCGACATCTGGAAGAATCTCGTGGATTGTCAGCCTCTCCATGATGACAACGAAGACACATCGTGGGATGAGCCACTACGATTTGCCTTATCAATTATCATGGCTTGCAAGGGTAAGCCTATGAACTCTCGGTCGCCAAGAGAGATGCATGAGCGCGGTATAGAGATGCTACTGGAAAGCAAATGGCACAATGGCTTGTTTCCAGGGCAGCTTGACGTCGATGGTGAGCCGGCCATCTACTCTGATGAGCTGGAGAGAGATAAATATTGGGGCAACTCGTTCGAGATTCCATACCTCCTTTGGAAGTACGGGAAGTATCCTGAAAAGCCGAAGGAGACAGACCTACTCTCGAAGACCGAACCAGAGCTGGATGTCGAGCTTGCAGATCCTCGGAAAGCTATACTGGAGTACCAAATCAACTCAAAAGGCCTCAATTACGCAAATCTTAAGTCTATGGCGCGTAGTTTTCCATGGAGCAACGTTGTGGACCAGACCAACATTGTTGAGATATCTGACGAATGGCTTTATGATGGGCCGGATTTCTTCAAAAAGAGAGAGGATGATGAGACGTCGTCAATTGATCATTACGATCTTTTCTTCAGTGAAAACATGCGCAAACTGCCGCTAAAAGGGGCCGTCGTTGATGTCCCCAGATCGAAGGCTGGAAAGAGAGCGCCAAAGGAGCTGAGCGAATTGCTGAAACATATACATGGGCCGGATGACCTGAAGTTTATGATGACAGAGACGAGGCTATCTTGTAAAGCGAAGAAAAGACTCTGCGTGCTATTGGCTGCAAGCTCTGAAGTCAATTTGCCATATCCCCAAAGCAACGGGGAAGCAGACCTCTTGTTTACCTTTTACTACAGGCACAAGTCTTACGATAAACACTTCTCTGAAGAGACAACAGCAGAGATGAACAGGTGGACGACCGAGTTTCATTTGTCCTTCAATGCTTTAGACGAAGTGGGCGGGATTTGTGAAACAGTCTCGGGGGAAAGCTCCGCGAACGGGGGTGCCACAAGTGAAGAGCAAGCCTTGGGGGGACTGGTGTCGCTGGTCACAAGGGTGGGTTGTAAAAGGCTTAGGCAAGTGGCGATGAGTTTCAAGTTCGACGGTGACTTCTTTGATCGATATTGGACATGTCACTTCTTGGACTGCAATCCTAGTTGGGCTCAAGGTGTGGACGATGTGGTTGACTCAACTGTTCAAACGATGCTTTATAACGAGGGGGGGAAAGACAGACTCCAACTACGCAACAAAAGGGAGCCCTGGAGACAGCGCCGAATTCTTGAGCTGCTGTTGTTCCAAGCGATGGTGGATCGAATGTATGAGTGTACCGTCAAAATCCGGGACAATTCCACATCAATTGCTCAGGAACACATCTTCTGGCAACACCCCAACTCTGAATCTAATACCGAGGATGATGAGGCTTTCCGGCACAGCATTAACATATGTCAAGAGCACCTGCGAAAACACCGACAGAGACTCCAGACTGTTGAGCAAGACATAGCCGAGAATTTTGTCAAGATAGACTTGTGGCTGAGAAGAGAACGCGAGCGGCAGACAGAAAGGCCACGCTGGACGTTCAATGACGAGATCAAATATCGCAGCATTATCTCGAAACTGGTCATTCAAAACGATCACACTATTCAAGATCTGCGGCGTCTCCAACCAAGCCTCCGCAATTTGAACGAAACATTCGGCAGGATGCTCCAGGAGCTTGATAGAAGACTTGAGAAACAGGACAAAGCGCTCGAGAAAGAGGATAGGGAGCGCGAGCAAAGTCGCAGCAGGCGAGAGGCAGCTCGCAGTGCTAACATCCAACGATTCACATATGTCACAGTCATCTTCCTGCCTCTGGGCTTCGCGACGGGCGTGTTCAGTATGAGTGGCGCACCTGCGGGCACGACACTGCGAAATATGGTCTTGACAGCCATTGGAGCTCTTGTGTTGACTGTGATAGTGATAGTTTGGGTCACCTCAAAGGCAGGTGTACAGGCTTTCGAAAGCTTTAAAAAGCTCGCTGTCTTTCAGAAGGCTAAAGAGCTTACTATCTTCCAGAGGGCCAAAGAGACATGGGAAAAGACTAAGCCAGAAAAGAAAGGGCCTGGTGAGAAGGAAGAAGGATCACAACAGACTCAGGGGGTAACGATGCGCGGTGCAATAGGGCCGAGGGATGGTGAGAGAAGTGGTCGAAGGAAAGCGGGACGTAACCCTGGCAATATGGTTTAGTATGTAGCTTCAGCGATCCTATTTCAGCTTAGGTATGAGAGCTTCATAGAAGAGTCTGGTCGCAGCTTGCTTACCCTATTGCCTCACAGTGAAGATTCTCGCAACGACTGAAGCCGGTCACGAGGTTCCAAGAATATCTTGGAGAAACCCAGAAACCAGGAAATGCCTATCGCAATGAGCCCATTAATGCTCTCAAAGCCAAGCTACCAATCCATATTCATCCCAGCAAGCTCAACACCAATGGCGTGCAAGCTACATGTCACGATTCCACCCAAGTCTAGATCCAGCCAAGCCCATCCATCACATGCGGGGTCAGGCTCCCTCCTAAAGCACTTCGACGTCATTTATCGCGGCGCAGTTTATCTAGACTGTCTAGACCAGAGCTAAGCGAGGTGTTGCGAAAGCGAAGCTGACACAGTCATGAGGTGATGGTGGTTGGTCTACACAGAGATTGGGTTTGGGGGACTGACGTGTCGCGGGCGAAACGCCAGATGAGCGGTAATTAATGCAGACAACACTGCGACAATCGTGGACAGAGACAATAGATCAAATATATGTAGAATAAAGATACGCTGGCATTACCATATTAATCGTATATAATTACCGCAATTAAATCCCCCTATGTAAGCTTGATACCCTCCTTAGCCTCATCGCTCAAAGGAGCCTTCTCAAAGAATCTCGTCCAGCACTTCATCATAAGCATGTTGACCACGTACAGCCCCGCGCCAAGTCCAATCGCACCGAGCATGTACCAAACCCAGGGTCGATCGCCAACCCACATCAGCGCCTTGGTATCACCGTGGTGCCACGACGCACCCTCGAAATCTGTAAGATACGGCTCCAGCGATGTCGCGTTGATGACCTGAACTGTATTTTCGGGCAGAGAAGGCTGTTCGAGAAGGTAGTTCTTCAGCGCCATGGTCAGGAAGAGAGGACCGGCGGAAACCATGACTGCGACGTGGGGGACGATGTGCCTCCAGGGTTTGGTGATGTCGTTGTAGAGTTGGATGCGCGAGAGAGCCTTGGTGAAGGCTGGGTGGCGGGGAGAGGTAATCATCATGTCGTTGGACACGCCGGTAGGAGTTGTAGATTTAAAAACGGCGTGGTGGGTAGCGCCGTTGGCTTCAATCTGGTCGAGGGGAATGGTTGCGTTGCACATGGTGTCCATGTCGAGGTAGATACCACCATAGTGGTGAAGAACAAAGTAGCGAATAGCATCGGCGCGCTGAATGTTGAAGGGGAAGTTGTCCCAGGTGTCAATAAACCAAGGGTACTCTTCAGCAATAAAGTCGCGAGCCTTCTCGTCGGTCCAGTGCTGTCAAGAATTAGCTTTCCGCCTCATCAATTGTACCCAATCCCAATTATTAAACGCACCATATACTCAAAGTCAGAATATGTAGCCTTGCAGCTCTTCACCAAGTCCGCCCATGCCGGACGGATAGTCTCGTTCGCGCTCGTTTGGTGGAAGATTCTCGGTATCGTCTGCTGCTCAGGCAACGTAGGAGTCGAAGTACCGTTGAGCTCGAATGTGAGTCGTGCGCCAAAGAGCTCCTCGTTGCGTCGGAGCAGAGTAATGAGCGGCCAAAAAGCGTTGACGAGGACAGTAACGATAAAGACGTCGATGAGAAGCAGGATCATGTTGGAGCGACCAAGCCTTGGCAGTCGGAGGTACTTCTTGGGAACCGAAGGGCCCCATTCCATGCGTTCTTCATCGTAGGGCGATTTGCAGTCGTCGCGCGACGGACCGAGGATTGGAGAAGACGACATTGAGACGTTTGTATTATTAAATAAGATAAAAGAAGGTTGCTCAAAATGACAAAGACTAGAGAAAAAAAGGGACCACCAAATGGTGTTTGAGCTCGCCAAGTCGGGGAGTTTTGTTTTTTTGTTTGGATAAGGAGTGAGAGGTTTAAAGGGAAGCAAAAAGCTTGGCCGCCAATCTGACAGGACGAGAAGGAAGTGGAGTGTTCAGGGTCGAGAAAACAGAAGGGGCCCTCCCTAAAAATCTCTGAGGGCGAAAATCTTTAGGGGCTCTGAGACTACGGATTGGCTGATGATCACCCCACTGACCGCCTGTGACAGATAAAGGCGGTCACTGAAAACTAAGGGACTTTTCTGTCATCCGGTAAATGAAACGCCCCTTGAACTAATTTAGGCTGGGGTGGAATCTAAGCTGTTCTTGCGCCGAGTTGAATGGATGAAATGGATCTCCTACGTCAGAGCTGACATTGCTCAGGGGCTATGCAATGCGTGCACAGCGCTGCATTGCACCGACTACAGTGCACAAGTTGCGAGCATAATCGGGACGCGCCTTATCCAGCAAAGCGTAATCTTGTCCAGTCCGCCCGCCCTGCTCAATGCCCACCAATTTCATTAGCGGTCTCCCCGTCTTTTTCATAGCGGCACGCGAAGAGCGATGTACCGGTAAATCGTGATCTCCCTTCCCTTTCATCCCTGTCCTGGTGTTTTGTTATCTGCTGTTGTCGGAGCAAATCTTTTTCCCACTACCGATCGGGCTTTGCACAAAAGTACAAGTCCAAACAAGCCCAGGACCAAAGTCTACCAGGGTTATTCTCCGCGTCTTCCGAATAAACCTTGGCTTTGACCTACCTTACTTTACCGCAACATTTTTACCTACTTTGAACCTTAACCTTACGCTTCTTTTTTTTTTCTGTTACTCCTTCCTATTTATTTAGTATTTTGGATCTCCTATTTGGGCATGCCGCTGCAATAATTCACCATGGCTTCAACAACTGAACAGAAGGATCAAGACCTGGGCGCTCCGCAGTTTGCCTACCATGCCGTCGTCGAACCAATTGTACGTACATCCCCTGTCCAAGCCATCTTCAGCGACTGACTTCAGCATTTTGCAGTTCATCGTCGGTGTCATGTTGGCATCCTGCTACTTCAACCGCCTGCGCAACTTCTCCATCATCCCTTCGTCCAAGCAAGACCAGGGCCTGCTAGGCCAGTCGAAACTCGAGCCATGGGACGAAGACGACGTCCACGACGAGACGGAGCGTCTCAACCTCGCCGCCGCCGCCGCATCACCGACATCTTCGCTGACAGAAGTCCACCCTCCCAAGCAACGCAGCTGCTGCGGTGCCGCCATCCGCACGCCCAACTCGTCCCGCTACGCAAAGTACTGGCACTCGCGCTTCATACAAAAGTTCCCCTTCCTCGTCGAGATGTTCTACTGGGCGGTCAACCTGGGCTTCTACGTCGGTGTCAAGAATGCCAGCGAGCTTATTGCTGCGACGGACGGTGTGTGGCAGACGGCTGAGAACCATGGAAAGGCGGTGTTGTGGTTTGAGCACGAGGGGCCTTTTAGCTTCCTGTTTCCTCTGCGCGAGATCGATGTCCAGGCGTTCTTCAGAAATGATCACCAAACGATGCTCACCATTCTCAACCGCGCGTACTCCCTGATCCATATCCCCGTTACTGTCAGGTATGTTATTTTTGCAACGCAATGACGTCTCCCCTAGCAATCGAAACACCGCCTAACCTCAATTCTGAATAGCTTCCTTGCATGGTACTACTACGCCGCCCCGACACATGCCCAGTTTGCCGAAGCCCGTCGCATGATGACCCTCACCAACTTGTTTAGCTTTGTCGTCTTCACCACCTACCCATGCATGCCACCTCGTCTGCTACCCGAAGAGTATGGCTTCTTCGATACCGTCCGTCGCGAGGACGCCGAGTCCATTTACGCTACAAACAAGTTCTTCAACCAGCTTGCGGCTTTCCCCTCGCTCCACTTTGGCTACTCGTTCTGTATCGGCACCGTTCTCCTGTACCACTCTGGTCTGTTCCGCCGTCGCCTTGCGCCCCGCGAGAAGCGCCTCAGCAAGATGTGGCAGGTTTTCTTCGTGGCATTGAGTATCTTGTACCCTGCTTTTGTCCTCACGATTATTGTTGCTACAGCGAACCACTACTGGCTCGATGCTATGGCTGCTACGGGTGTTGTCTTGGTCGCTTGGTTGTGCAACCGCATGCTTCTGGGACTTTTGCCCTTGGAGGACCTCTTCCTGTGGTGTGTCAAGTTGGAGAAGCCCTTCCCAACCACCGGTAACAGAGGAGGCAAGTAAACCGTCAACGTCAACATAAATAATACGGCATCTTTTTGCTTTCTTTAGCTACATTACTTAACGACATAGTGTATAATGAATCAAGTCCACACACAAAAAATAATGTTAATCTAGAATAATGCCAATCCATTTTCATGACTCTCCCGGTTCTCCACATCACGCATTGATCCGTGATCCCACAACCCGCCAGCACACGACAGCGGGGTGTAATGAAATTGAGGTGGAGCATCCCCTTGACCGCGGAATTAAATATGGATCGCAAACATCGGACCCGGCGGGAGGTTATGATCCGAGTTTCGAGGCACGGAGTTCGTAGAAGCCCGATTCGATTGCTGATGGACAGAAATAAGCGAGGTCTATTCTAAGGGAGCGAAGTGGGAGCGAGGTGCTGACTGCGCTGGGGCTGACACGCGGCACGGGCAAGGCGACCGGTATACGCGTTTCGATGATAACGGACTGTCGGGTCAGCATCCACTAACTCCCTATCAAGTCTGAGTATTTGACCATTGATGTTATTAGATGTTCCAGAAAGTGATAAGCATTGAACGTTGAGAAATAAGCTTCTGTTGATGGTTGAACTTTATTGGCGATGTCTTGGGTCGCATTCCAGTTCTTGTTTACGCGCCCTGCCAAGGTTCGGTCACGATCACCAAGGAGCTTCACAAATCCATGCTGACTGTATTTGTGACAGCGTGATCAGACAAGGGTCTCTTTCTGAGTTCTTACAGGTACGCTGCGTGACATCAGGAGCGCACTCGTCAATCGCAATTGTTAGGCGAAATTGTAGGCGTTCAACGGGCGCATGTCAACAACTTGTGACTGGAACGATTAAGCCATGAATGCGATAACGTATCGCGACAGCACTTCAAAGCCACCAGGATCACCAAATCCAACGATTCGGCAGTTGACATTTAAATCTCCCATCGTAATTGCAGATCTATTATGCGCGCTCAATTGATCGTCAATTGTCAACTTTGCGAATCTCGGGTTCCTGATCAACACATCTACCCTGAAGCTCCCCACTAAACACTGGATCCTTTGAGAGACCCTGAAAATCCAGCGCAAACTTCTTTTTGTGCGTCTGGGAGCTCTTGAGTAAGAGACAACCCATTATAATTGATGGTCAGTCATTTTTAGCTGTATCGAAGTAGGCACGCTGGTGGCAGACGTCGAATTCTGCCAAGTCAAATCTCCAATGGCATTGCGCTGTGCTGGCATCAACCAGCAGGCGGGTAGAGTGAGACAGGCACCATCGCACCAAGCAGTATAGCAGACAAGATGAATTGAAGACACCTACAGCCACCAAGTTCAATTAAAACAAATGCGCAATCGGATATTGACTGTGAATTCATCGGACATTGGGCGATAAGTTACATGTACCCGTGATAACCGTATTCTGCCCATCCATCATCATCCATCGCATCGCATCGCGTAATGATTCATTCCATTCCATTTTCTTCCAAATCCCGGGGTTTCATTTCAACCCATATCATATTTTTTTCACCATAATCCCAAACATTTACTTCTTGGAAACAGCCTTGGCAAGGTCAGCAAGAGCCTCACGGCGCTTGAACTTGGCATCAGCGATGACACCAGCATCAGCATCGCTGGAGAAGTTTCCGCTCCAGGTGACAAAAGTCTGACCCTCGTTCTGGCCGGAGGTGATGGGGTAGGCGCGGACGGTGCTAACAACGGAAGTGTAGCTCAGGGCGGGCTGAGAAGAGATGACGCTGTAGGTGATGTAGTGGTCGATGCTGGAGTGCTCCTCCTGCTTGACCTCAAGAACAGTACCGTCCTTGAAGGTCCACTTGACGATATCGGTGTCGGGGGAGGATCCCTTGACCCATTCGCTGGACTCGAGGGCAGAGTAGAACTTGGAGAAGTCCTGGAGCTTGATGAGGTGCCAGACGTCGGAGAAGGGGGCCTGGATGACGGCGGACTCGTTGACCGAGGTGGAGGTGGGGATGGCAGACATTTTGATGGTAGTGTGAGTGATTGGTTGGGTTTGTTTGTGAAGATTGAGATTGAGCTTGGGTTGAAGAGAAGGGTTGAGATGGTGATGGGAGAAAAAGTAGAAGGTACTGTAAATAGAGGGGTCAAATGGTGGGAGGGCTTGTTAGTGTCGTCATAGGCAGCTCAGAGCTCTACAATCAGAAAGAGCAGCTCTGCAGCTGCCACTTTAAGGAATGTCATGCCCAAGGCAGTCGATGTCGTCACCATCACCCAATTTACTTTAATCCAATTTCACGCCAAGTTGTTTGCTTCTACGATGAATCTTCACTATCAGAATTGTAAGTAGGGGTCTCGCGATAATTTTTTTTTTCTCTTTTTTTTTTTTTTCTTGGGTGGGGGGATATGGGTTGGGTGGAACTCACGATGGCATGAATTGTCCAAAGAACGGCTTCAATTGAGATTCTTTGACTACTGTCCCCACTGCTGCGACTAGGCTAGACTTTACCTGCAATTGTGCGACGTAGAAGCACAAGGCTGAGAGCAGGTGCTTCCTGATCACAGTCAGGTAGCAGCGACCGTTATTGTCAATAGCTCGGTCTGTGATCGCGACACCTTGATGACCCCGCCAAATCGTCTTCCCAGGCACGACTCCACTGTTGCAGCTGTAAAGACCTTGGGGTCGCGATGGCCTCAATCCGTTAGGGCGACAGCTCAATCATTACACCGAATGCCAATAACCAACCACGCGGTTCGAAAAATAACCAGCACACAGAAGTCAATCAACAAAATGACTTGAAATTGCTTAGGTACTAAGCTCAGGATAGGCTACCTTAACTTTTATGATACCCTTAGCTAAGTCTCAAATTATCCAAGGTCCTTTATTTCAAGCTGTGCGATAACACAGTAATGTGGTTAACAGCAACTCCAAGCAATGCGTAGCATCTATAATACAACGCTATAATCCTACACCTAATTTTATTACATCTCATCCATTTATTGTTGAGATCCAGTCTCAGATGTCTCTCCTTCCATCTCCTTCTTCTCCTTCTCTTTCTTCTCAATCGTCGTCTGCTTCTCCCACATAGCATGGTATCGTCCCCCACGAGCCAATAGCTCACTGTGCGTACCGCGTTCTACGATCTCGCCCTTGTGAAGAACGATGATTTGGTCGGATGTTGTGATTGTCGATAAGCGATGGCTGAAAGATAATTAGCTTATGTGTGATGATTGATGTGAACTGTGACTTACGCGATGGTGATGGTTGTGCGTCCGGCTGTTACGCGCTCCAGAGCGTCCTGGATTTGACGCTCGGTGTGAGAATCGAGAGAAGCGGTGGCCTCGTCGAGAAGAAGGATGCGCGCGTCCTTTAGAATAGCACGAGCAATAGCGATCTACAACTGTTAGTCAAATCCCAACTCAGAAGTGCTTCAGAACTTACTCTCTGTCGTTCGCCACCCGACAACTTCAATCCGCGCTCTCCAACCTTGGTCTCATACCCATCTGGGAAGTTCAAAATCCTCTCATGGATATTCGCCGCCTTGCACGCCTCAAACACATCCTCCTCAGTCGCATCAGGTCGCGCATACAACAGGTTGTACATGATATCCGCATTGAACAGCACCGTATCTTGCGGCACGACACCAATGTTTCGGCGCAGACTGTCCAACTTGAGATCTCGCAGATCGTGTCCGTCGATGGTGATGGAGCCGTCTGTCACGTCGTAGAATCGGAAGAGGAGCTTGAGAGACGTGGACTTTCCGCTACCGGATTCACCGACAATAGCAGTCTTTGTGCCGGGTGCGACGGTGAAATTGATGCCGTCGAGGACGGGACCGCCCTTCTTGGTCTGGTAGGCGAATTTGACGTTGTTGAAGGAGACTTCGCCCTTGGGTGAGGGCAGATTCTTGGCGTCGGGCTTCTCGACTACACCGGCTGTTTCCTTGAACTGTGACAAGTCAGTAGTTGCATGAAGAATATCGGTATGGGATAACTTACAATATCGAGGAGTCGCTCAGCTTCGATTAGGTTGTTCTGCAGCATGGTGTAGTATGTGCCAAAGAAGTTCAAAGGCCCCTGGAGCTGAACGAAGTAGTTGATTAGACTGACAAACTCGCCGACAGTCTGCTCGCCAATAGAGATCTTGTAAGCTGAAACAGAGACGAGAAGAGCCGTGCCAAAAGTAAAAATGGAGCTCTGAGTGAGATTGAGAGCGGCAAGAGACCACTGCACAAGGCGCTCGGCACGCTGGAAGACGGTGACGTGTTCTCTAAATCGTGAGGTCTCGCGCTGTACGGCACAGTTGTGTTGGACAGTCTCATATGCGACGATGGCATCTGTCTTGACAGCCTCCATCTCTCGTGTCTTGACAGTCATGTCTCTCCTCTGCTTGCCACGATACTTGGCGACGTAAATGGTGAGGAAGATGTAAGACCACATGATGAAGAACACAATGATGGTGTAGAAGGCATCGTATTTGACGAAGAAGATGACACCAGCGACGAAAATGTCAAAGACCATGGGGAAGACCTGGAAGCAGAAACTCTCGAGAAAAGTGTTGATCGAAGCGCCTCGGCTCAGGGCACTGGTGACCTCGCCAACCTTCTTGTTCAGGTGGAATTCGAGAGATAGACCAAGGACGTGCTCGAATGCGGCGGATGATAGTCGTCGGAAGAGGGACTGCGAGACGGGAATCCAAAGGACAGAGCGCGCTGCGCCGAGAGCACCTTGGTTGCCTTGAAGAGCGCGGTAGACGACGTAGAGAATGATCTCCTTGTAGGGAATCTTTCCTTCGCCCAGACTGTCGACAAGAGTTCCGAGCTGGATCGGGCCGAGGACGTTGACGGTGCGCTGGCACATCAGGAGGACGATGCATACGACCACGATGGCTTGGTAGACGGGCGAATCCTTGGGCCAGAGGTAAGGAAACAAAACCTTGAATCCAGCAAAGTAATCCAGCCAACCCGTTCCCGAAACCTGCGTCCTTCTCGGTTCAGCCGCAGTAGGCGGCACACTTCCGTAACTCGCAGCGTTGCCATTTCCGTTCTCAAGCAGACCCTGTCGTTCCTCGGGCAGAGACTTCGGTTCAAGAGATTTCAACCTGTATTCCCTAACCGTGAAAGAGCCGATCATGAGAGCGAGAATGAGCACTCTTGCTGAACCAAGAACGTTGAGAGTGTCGACAAATCCAGGCGATACACGGAGACGAGGCTCGACGGCGGAAAAGACGGCTGCGATGACGATTTCCGCGAGTGCGCCGACACACCATGCTGAAACATGAGCACCGTTCGGATTCCAAGGTCCTTCGGGATCAGGAAGAAGACCAGCCAGAAAGTAAAGCAGCACTCCAACAAAAGATGCCTAGATTCATCAACACAAACTCATCTCATGAGAACAAAGAACTTACCAAGTAAGCGCTGAACGAGAAAAGAATCTTCCCCCGTAATTCCTTCTGATCCGCAAAGACCTCCCTCGTAGCAAGTACAATACTCGCAGTCACCAAACCGCAAAGAATTAGTTGAAAAACCCAAATACACCGCGCGCAAAATCGTCGGATGCTTTCGGCTTTTGATTTCGCATCGTTGTCTAGCGACGCGTTCTGACGCGCGCCATGGCGACTAAGATAGAACTGAGCTGATTGAACGCCGAGAAGCGTGACGAAGAGGGCGCACGGGTAGGCATAGAAGCCTATTTTCAACCCGAGTTCTTCCTTTGCCATTTTTGATGATGAGTTTGATGGAAGGGATGGTGTTGACGGTAAGACGGCGATGTCAAGGTTTTCGGGGGTTTAATGTTCCGGGTGAACCGTGAGGCGAGTGGAATTAGTCAGCCGATTTATCAGCTTGAATAATGGCACGACTTTTTGTGTTTCGCATCGCCCTGATATGTTACGACATTTAATTGTGTTTTTCTGCTTGTATCTTAATTCTAGTCCCCTCTTTATTTCCATTACTGGTTTGTTGCCTCTGCGATCTTGGAAACAGGCATGAGCTGCATGGTTCCCGCTATGGACACCCTTTCCGGAACTAAAGCAAAACATGCCGTTCGATAACGAGCCTCATTTTATGGGGCTTACCGCTTTGTGGATGATCAACTCCTGTCTGGGAACGTGGAAGAAATAAGGCAACTAATATTGAGGCGGGGTGCTGGAAGATCAGGCTATGCTGTTGGTTCCTATGTTGTGATGAATGTGCAGCTCGACGTGTCAGACGCTGAGTGCACTCAAATCTGACCGGAAACAGAAAACCGAGCACACACACTCAAAGTCTTCTGCAGCATTTATGTCAATTCAGAAGCAGGCTGTGAGATGCACTCCAATCTCCAAATGGTCGCGCCTGAAATGAGGGTGATGGCTTGGCACAAATAAACTGTGGCTCCCCCTCAATCTCAAGTGTGAATATTTTAGATTTCAATCAATTCACAACATTTCACGAGATATTGAACGACTTGAAAATGGCTGAAATTGCCGGCTTAGTCCTCAGCGTTATTACAATCGTCAATTTGGCGAAGCCGACCGCTAAACTCATCAAAACATTGGATACAGTGGCCAAAGATGGCGACGGAATGGGAAATGAAATTAAATCCGTTAAAGATCAATTGGGGGCTGCAAGCACAACGATTGAGCTTGCACATCGGAAACTTCAAGACAATTGCGACAAGATCAAGCAAATGAAACACCCGAATTCCAGAGTCGGCGAATATATCGAAGACATCAATTTCGAACGATCAATTGAAAAGCTTACAAGAGATGTTGACCGACAGATGTCCAAGGCAAATCAGAGTCTAGCCAAAACTACCAGCAGCATCAAATTCTGGCAGGGATTGAAATGGTTCATGTGGACAGTTAGTGAGATGAAAGAGGTCTTCACCAAGTTAGATAGGTTGGCCATCTACCTTTCGATTATATGCTCCATTCTAGAACTTGAGGTCTTTTCATATATGCTGGAGCGAGCAAATTCCGAGATATCCGGCATGCTGGAAACACATATGTGAGCGCACCTGCTTTTTTCTCTTTACTTGGCCCCATCAGACAAGGTTTCTTTAACATCCTTACACTTTCAACAAAGTATCATAACTCATCTGCTTGCACGGAACCTTGTTTTCTTGCTTTCTTCCTTTTTTGCCCTGGCCTAACATAAGGTTTTGGCTGGTCTATAAACACTTGACCACTGACTTCATCTAGAGCTACAATACGGATACAGCTACAACACACGGAGAGAGCTCTCGAGAAGGCCCTTCGCAGTGAACAATCACAAAAGAGCCATCGAAACAACCCCAATATTGAGTTTGTAAATTGTGGATTACGACTCATCAGTTTATCCGAAAGCATGCGTTGCACAGGAAAGGTACCCGACGACAGGGGCGAACGGAGGAAAAGACGGCATAGGAACCGGTCAAGTCAGTCAACAATGAGCGCATATGCCGGTGTCACCCGAACACCTCGATCGCCTCCTCGATCCCTGTCCGAAATATCTCAAGAGACTTCCCGCAGCTCTCGCTCCTCGTCAAGCCGTACAACATATACGCCAGAAAAACCTTCGACGCCCTTGACGGTCTCGGCCACTCCTCCATCGCCACCCACACCACCTACACCGCCCACACCACCTTCACCACCTACACCACCTACACCACCTTCACCACCTTCACCACCTTCACCTTCGCCAGATCCAGATGACGAAATGATCCATCTGTTCACGCCCGCGGATGTCAAGGAAGAAATGATCTATTTGATAAACGGATGGCTGGAAAACAGGACTGGCCGAAACCGTATGGCCCGCATAGAGCATGCGAGAGTTTGTCCCAAGATGTTTGGTAACTACATATCGCTAGCACAAGCCCGTGAGCTCTCGTTACCCGTGGATCAGTCGGGCTTCAGACAAGACGTTATTCATAAAATAGGCCCAAACGAGTACGAACGAATAATTGGAAAGGTCTCAGGCGTGCAGTGGTGGGGGAAGAAGCATTGGAAACCCAGGCTGGTAGACTTTTGGGTCAAAGAGGAGTATCGTCTGGGGAAGGGAGACGATATCATGTTTGGGAGCGAGTTTGCAAAGGAGGAGACTGGTTGGAAAGAGGTGCTCTACAGGTAGCGTACGAAGGCCTGAGATGTGAAACGCCTGTTGAGTCTTTTCATTTGCCTGATGTCGCAGATGAGTACCTCCTCAAAGCTGTGCATGCTCCTTTTTACAAATAGTACAACCAGCTATCAGACATGTAGAAATCCATAAGCCTAGACAGCAGCTTAGATACATGAATAAACCCATATGCTGGCTGAGATCCATCAAGTACAAAACTTCCTCGAAATACCTGCCTCGCGCTTCAGTTGTTGCATTTGTGCTGGGCGAGCCTCATAAGAAGATCAAATCCCAACTCCGTTTCCTTGACCACCTGCTGAAACGCCTCCTGTTGAAGCAGATAGCGGTGTTTTACAACCGTGTCGATAACCACGTTCCGCATACCACGGTCTCCGTCAACTGTTGAGGTGTAGGCCACCCATGCAGCCTCCCGAAATGAACTGGAAGAGTGATGTTTGAGAATTTCGAATGAGAATTTCTGAAGGACGAGCGCTTTCATATCTCGGATCTCATATTTCTCTCCCAGCGCGTAGATCTTCGCGTGTAGAACGAGGTTTGGCTTTCGCAGTACCGGAGTTCGGACGGGGGTAGGGGTAGATACAGAAGGAGATGCGGGAGTAGCTGGAGCTGGGGATGAGATTGTAGCAGGAGCTATAGCTTGAGTTAGAACTGGTGCTTGGGCTGGAAATGTAGCTTGAGCTGGGAATGGAGCTCGAGCTTGAGCTCGAGCTGGTGTTGCAGGAGCCGATGCAAAACCAAAGTTGGGTGGGTGATTCCCGCGCTGGTTACCAGAACGGCGACCTCTGCGTCGGTTGCGGGAATTGTGACGTCCATGCTGGTCGCTGAAACCGAAATGCTGGGTCTGAGCTCGAGATGTAGACGCAACTGGAGTTGGAGTGGCAGGAGGATTGACAGAGACCCGAGGTTGAACTCCAGGTCCCGTTGAAACTCGAGCTGCAGGCGCAGGACAATTGGCAGAACCTTGGGGCTGGGCTGTAACCGCAGTCGAAGGGACAGAAGGATTAAGAGAAACTTGGGGCTGACCTGTAGACTGAGGTGTAATCGGAGTTGCAGAGGCTTGAAGATTATCGTTCGATTCGGATGGCCGGTCCACTTCTACGCGTCTCCTTAGAACTCTGTTTCCACAAAACACGACCCCGATTGATCTCAGGCGCTCTCTTTCTTCCTCATCGTACTCCTTCTCGCATACCTCCCAGTACTGACCATCTTCCTTGGAGGGGACAAATGTTGACGGAGGCGTATAGGTTCCGGTGTAAAGATATCGGATCATCATCTTCACCGCAACGGGATCATCCTCGGGGAGGTCGATCGTGCCGGCCTTGGCTTCCTGACAGCGAGTGAGCATCTGCTATTCGGAGTAAGAAGTGACGCAACGTACCTTGAAGTCGCCATCGCAACAGGCGGCAAAGAAGGGGGATCGGCTGCAAATGATGGCTTTGTGGACAGCGTAGGTGTCCTTCCCACAGGTGATTGTGAGGTCTGAGTATTTGCCCTCCTTGAGCAAGCTACCGATAGTCAGCATTACCCGCAAATCTCAGCAAGAGAATGCACGTACCTTGTCATCGACGAGCCGTGCTCGCCGGTAAGTGGCAAGAGAGAAGGCGACGCCATGGTGGCAGGTGCAGCGTTGGGTGTGTGGGAACAATGCGCTGATGATGTGAAAGAGAGGAGCTGAAAAGTTGTTGATGCGGATTGCAGAAGTTGTTGTGGGGGAAGGAGCGGGCGGGTGCAGCTGCCTGTTTATTTTGCAAACGGGCACTTGTTTGCCAGTGACACAGCACTGCACTGCAAATGAATTACTGCTAGAACCGGAATTTAGGCAGGGGAAATTTCATTCTTCAGTGTTGGTTGGACTAGATTAGTGTGTGTAGGGATATGTGAAATGAATGGGATTATTATTGCTGTTGACGTTCTGAACACCATGGACAGTACCCGAGATGACTTGTTCCTCTACAGAACATCTTTCAAGCTCTCTACCACCTTGCTGTAAGCAACATCCCTCGCATCAGGCTGGAATAGCTGACGGCTAGATGCCTTGTCAAACCCATGCGCCCCTTCAATTCCTACAACTTCAACATCCCGACCCACTTCCTTCAGCATCTTCCCGAACGCTTCCGCCTCTGGCGACAAGATATCCCCTGAGCAAACAAACAACATGACTTTTTCCGGGAAGGTAGTTGGATCGGCGTACATCGGCGAAGCTTTGGGCGACTTGCGATCTTCAATTTTGGGAAGATATGCTTCTGTGATGAGATTCTGGAACCAGAATGGCAACGGACGGATGGGTTCAGCGACAATCTTCTTCTCTGGTAAGATGGTGAAGTCTACACCCGGATAGAAGGCATACACTGCCCGGATATTGATCTTGAACTCGTGTCGAAGTTCGGAAGAAGCGACTAACGCCAAGTTTCCACCTGAACTGAATCCTGATAAGGCAATGCGATCAAGATCAAATTGATGTCCCTGACTCTCGACCCACCTCAGCGTATCTTCTGAATCTTCAAAAGCAGCAGGGAATGGATCCTCCGGAGCTTTTCGATAATCGACATCCAGAACAAGAACGTTGCCTCCTGTGGCTATCCTTTCACAGAAGTCGTGGTCCATACCCAGGTTAGGAAGCATGCAGCCGCCGCCGTGCCAATTGATCACAAGGCCATACTTTTCAGACGGGTTATGATTTGGCGGGAAGTACAACCACGCGTCGATGAAAAGATTTAGATTACGTGATGGAATACGGATGAGTTTGCGATTGCAGGTTGCGGAAGGTTTGAAGTGAGGACGTGTACCGAGGTGGTTGAGGAGACGGAGGAGGGTGACGATGAGTTTGAGGCGGAGATACTGCCAGAATGAGTGGGCGGTCATCTTGAGGTCATAGAACTATTGAAAGTTGAACTTATTGCATCGGTAGTCTTGTCAAGAATGGAGGCTGATGTCCTTTATGAACCAGCGTTGTCAGCATCGTCCCCACTCGCTTATCGGCCTGAGTCACCCACCGAACAACCGTGTTTGACACCATAATACGCAGTAAGCAGCGCTTCAATACGACGTGACGTACTCAGCAATTCTCGAAACATTAAGGGCATAGCAAACGTCTTGTGTGACGGAGACGCGATATGTTCTTATGCCGACCTCACCGCAGTGATATCCTTACCGTCGTTCGCTCACTTACCCTATTGTCGTCCTTAATTCTTTTTTTATAAAACTAATAACGTTGTGGTACAAGAGAAGTGAGCATGCTTTTACACATGAAGAGCGAGTGCTACAATTGAAACTCGCACAGTCTTGTATAAGAAAGATGAGTGTTGATTGATATCCGTGTCAGCGGCTCGCCGCTCACGCTGGAATTGATGATCGCGAGCTAAAGTTCATTTGGACTGTAACAAAGAGCGATAACGGGTTTATACACCGGAGATAAACGCCCGATGGAGCGGAGAGTGGCAGAGTGGATATTTGAGCTCTGATCCATTTCAACCCAGAGCATCGGAATGTAACAGCTTCAAAATAGCGTCTTTGTAGCGCGAAATTGACGATCAGAATCCAGGTCGGCAAGATTAGCTCATTACAGTAACTCGTCCCTGCTCGTGAAAAAACCTCGGTTCATTCCCGCGTACGTTACCATCGCTCAAAAACTCAAAAATATGGCGTCCGGGGGAGGCGGAAGACCTGACTCGCGCGCTGGAATTAATGCTGACAGGTGGCATGTAAAATCAAGGAACACCGCTGACCAATCTCCCATGCACGTTTGCTGGAATTGCCTCATCAGTTGCTTTCCCCTGTAAACTTTCGCGGACAGTCTTGACAGTTTCGTCTAAACTAAAAAGCTCAGACCCATGGGATCGGAACCGGCGCATTACAAGTCCCCGATCGCAAAAAGACCGGACTGCAAGACGACGGAAATACTTGCGGGAAGAATAAACTTTATGGCTGATACGCGACCATGATTCATGAACCTGGTTTATCATCATACGAGTTTATCTCTCACACACAAATAGTGTCCAAATGGTTTGAACAAAGGTGCAAACAACGTAATTCTGCCCCTGATCTAGCAAATAAACAAATCCTTGTCCCCGCAAACGGACTCGCCGTAGGTGACGGAACAGCAGCGATTCGTCCGCCCATCGCTTAAACCCCTGCGTACCATCACCGCTTTAGTCTGTTATCGGTTTAGACTGGTATGTGGCGAAGCGGCACGTGCATTTCTGCGACCTGGGGAAAACAAATCTCACTCTTTCAGCTCAGCTCCCAACTTCGTCTCTCAGCTCAACCTCAACCTCATGTCTGTCCCAAAATGGCCTACCAGAGGGAAATCCAGATGCAGGCTCTCCCTCCCTCGCCAAAAACATCACCGGTAATAACGACAGATGACACTGCGCATTCAGGCCCGTTACACCGTCTTTTGACGAGCTTCACGCGCGCACCCCGGTCTGAAGATGAGTACTCTCTCAACAGTTACTCGACCAACGGTCGGCTTTTCAACATGAGCAAAGCAAACTACAATGCGGCCAATACGGCGCTTGCTCGGGAATTGAAGAATCGACATCTCCAGATGATTGCTTTTGGAGGAAGTATTGGCACGGGTCTTTTTGTCGCGAGTGGTGTGGCGCTTTTTCGGGGAGGACCGGTTTCGTTGCTGATTGCGTTTATCACGATGGGTACGATGCAGTTTTTCACGATGCAGGCTTTAGGGGAATTGAGTGTTGCGTTTCCGGTTGGAGGGTCATTTTCGAATTATTCGACGAGGTTTTTGGATCCTTCTTGGGGATTTGCTATGGGGTGGAAGTAAGTCTTCCTGTCTCTGTTGGAGGAAATTACTGACGGTGGACAGTTATACACTGCAGTATCTTATTGTTTTACCGCTCGAAATTATTGCTGGTGCGTTCACGACGAATTATTGGAATCCGGACGCGAGCAAATCGATTTTTATCGTCCTTTTCTTTTTTCTCATTTTGGGTATCAATTTACTTGGAGTAAAGGGTTATGGTGAAGCCGAGTTTATTTTTTCAGCGGTCAAGATTGTTGCTGTCATGGGCTTCATGTACGTCACCCATCTCTCACACAACCAACATGTCTAACGATTCCTAGTCTGCTCGGTATAATCATCAACATAGCGGGTAAGTCAAGCTGAGACTGAGGACAAGGATGAGACACTGACTCTACCAGGTGAACCCGAAGGCGGCTATATCGGCTTTACTCATTGGCACAACCCAGGCGCCTTCAACAACGGCTTTAAAGGCTTCGCAAGCGTCCTAGTAACCGCAACATTCTCCTTCGCCGGCACAGAAATGGTCGGTCTCGCAGCCGCCGAAACAAGCAACCCGAAAAAGTCCCTCCCCGCCGCCGTAAAGCAGGTCTTTTGGCGAATAGCCTTCTTCTACATCCTCTCCATCCTACTCATCGGGTTACTCGTCCCGTACAACGAACCACGACTTCTCGGCGCCAAATATGGATCAGATGCAGCTGCCAGTCCGTTTGTGATCGCTATTGAGATGAGCGGTTCGGATGTGCTTCCAGATATTATGAATGCGGTTATTCTTATCAGTTTGATTTCCGTGGGGAATACGGCTGTGTATGCTTCTTCAAGGACGATCGCTGCGTTGGCGGAACAGAGCCTTGCGCCGAAGATGTTTGCGTATATTGATCGCACTGGACGACCGCTTATTGCGATTATATGTTGTGGATGTTTCGGACTTTTGGCCTTCGTCGCGAACTCGAGTATTCATAACGAGATCTTCAACTGGCTTCTCGCCATCAGTGGGCTCAGCACATTATTCACCTGGGCATCCATCTGCGTCTGTCACATCCGGTTTCGAAAAGCGTGGCATTTATCAGGCTACAAACTTTCCCAACTAGCTTTCAAATCGCAAGTCGGCGTATGGGGCTCGTGGGTAGCGTTGATCGCTTACTGTACCGTTCTTCTCTTACAATTTTGGGTGGCCATTTCACCCATCCAGCCGACAGACGCGGGACCGCTCACAACACCTCAACGGGTCAAGAATTTCTTTCTACAGGTGTTGACGGTGCCTGTTATTGTTATTTTCTATGTTACGCATAAGTGGTGGGTGGGTACCAAAGTGGTTAGGGATAAAGACATAGACATTCATACCGGCAGACGGTATTTGCAAGTTTGGAATGAGGAGGAACAGGCCGCTAGAAGAGCTTGGCCACTTTGGAAACGATGGTATCATCATATGTGTTAGCGTTGATTTAGATATAGATTAGAATATGATAATGTTCCTTCAATCTGACCAACTTCCAAATCTATCTCATCAAGTATACCAAGTAGGCTCAGGATACTCCCCTAACAAAAGATATCTTCCCAGCTCCCGGTTCTTATACGCCACAGGATCATGCAGCGTGTGCGTTCTCAAATCCCTCCAGAATCTATCCAAACCAACCTTTGCGGCCGTAGACCTCGAGCCAGTAACTTCAAACACACCCGAAGTAATCTTGAGACCAGTGTCTGTGGTGACGACCTTGAGACTGGCGACCCACTCGGCGAACTCACCGCGTTGCTCGGCTGTAACGGCCGCGCGATCGTCTGAGTACTTTGCGTAGAGAGAGTCTGCTTCAGCATTGACTTTATCGGCCAGAGCTTCGGCGGCGCGCAGGTGGGCCAAGAAGTTGCCGTAGGTGGAGAGGACGTAGAATTCGTCTGTCGCTTTCTCCTTGTTCTGATAATTCGTTAGAGATTGTTGGCCTGAGAGACGGTGGTACTTACATCGCCACCGAAGGGCCAGGCACGAGTGTTCTTGACGGTGTACTCTTTGGCAAACTCGAGAGCACCGGCTGCAATACCGAGGTAGAGGTTTGAAAAGTTGAGTTGAATTCTGTATCCCATATTAGTAAATCCATAAAACAAGGGCACAGACTAAGTACCTACGTCGGCAATAACAGACTCGTGAAAGGAATAGCCAGAATGTTAGGATCAGGTTTCTTCGCCTCAACATCCCATCCCAAGGCATCACCCCATGGCGCCTCAACATTCTCGATATTAACACTGCCTGACTCGGTAAGTCTCAGCCCAACATTATCCCAGTTATGTTTGAACTGGATGCCAGGCTGCTGCGTTGGAACAATAGCAAAGATATGCTCTTCCTTCTCACCATAAACACCTTCAAGAACAGTCAAGTCCGAGATCACACCGCCGGTACTAAAGTTCTTGAAACCATTGAAGATGAGCTTATCTCCGTTGGAAGTGATCTTGAGATCGCTGTCGCGGGGGTTCACGGCACCACCGACAAAGTAGTTGTTGGAGATGATGAGCTTGTGCGAGCGATCTGCTTGCTCGGGCGTTCCGACAACGTTGGCAGTTGTGGACCAGACGAGATGGTAGCCGAGAAGCATGCCAACAGATCTAACACTATTTAGCACCTGCACAGAAACACCTCGAAGAAAAATAAACTCACCCATCCTTCTTGGCGACCTCACGAATTGCTCTAAATCCAACACTCCATGGTTGTTCACCACCTCCATATTTAGCTGGGCCGAGGATCTTAAGGAGACCGGAATGCTTGAGAAGAGTGACTTCAGCCTTGGGGGACTTGTTTGCGCGTTCTCGGGCTGGAGCGTCTTTTGCTAGGACATCAGCGACGTCCTTTGCACGCTTGATCCAGCCTTGTGCATCCGTGGGGAGAGTGGACCACTGGGCCTCGTACTCTTTGTAGACAGCTGGGTCAGAAGTCTCAAAAGTGTTGGCCATGTTGAGAAATGCTTGGGTATAATGACGATGAAATACAACGACTTGATGATATTGACCTGAGAGTTATGGTGTCTATATAGGTAGATGGCACCTCATATTGCGTGTGCAACACCAAGTATGTCGTTATCACAGCTGCAGGAATAAGCCGGCAAACTGTCCGCAGCTTCAGCTAACCTCGGTAGTTGAGCAATTTATCCAGTGTAAACATTCTCCAGTCATTGTACCAATGTCAAGCGGCTATCTAGCGACTGTACCCATCAGGTGGGTGTCAGAAGAAATGTCCTCCAAAATTTAGGTAACAGAAATAAAGTGGCTTAAATGCTAGCCTAAACTGGCATAAGGTGATCAAATTATTTCGTCTCTTATGCTCTCGGGGGCCAATTCTTATGACACCCTAAGGCCCATGAGTTGATCCTTTGTTGCGTGATTGGCGTTATCAAGGTTCGACCGGGGTGTTGGCGTATTTGAGTCTAAAATGATCACGACTGTAGATCTCAGGGTACACGCGAATCTCCGCAAGCACGCGATTTGAGTACCCCGATTGCGCAACACTTTTCATATGTCGCATATCACTTATATGAGTATTACGCTCACTTAATGTCTCACACACTAATATTACCTCATTCTTTACACCTCATTCACCCGACATTGAGAGCTAAGTTGCAACCAAAATGTCTGAATCACAGGAAGCCCCGAAGGCCAAGAAGCAGCTCATCATCAACGCCTTTGTTGAATCGTGCAGCGGTCATCAATCGCCTGGTCTTTGGAGACATCCAGATGATAAATCGTGGGATTTTAACAACATCAGTCACTGGGTGAAACTGGCTCAACTTCTTGAGAAGGGAAAGTTTCACGGCATTTTCATCGCCGATGTTCTGGTGAGCTGCTCTCATCGCCTCAAGCAACATGTACATGTCGCTTACATTCTCAGGGTTCCTATGATGTCTATAAAGGCCCCCACAACCCAGATCCTGCCATCATTTCAGGCGCGCAGTGGCCTGTCAATGAGCCCTTGGCTACTGTGCCAGCTATGGCTGCAGCTACCAAGAACATCGGCTTTGGTGTAACCGTAGCTACTACTTATGAGCAGCCTTATCATCTTGCCCGCAGACTCAGCACTGTTGATCATCTAACTGGTGGAAGACTGGGCTGGAACATCGTTACCGGTTATCTTGACTCTGCTGCTCGAAATCTCGGTCATACTGAGCAACCAAGTCACGACGAGAGATACGCCATTGCCGAAGAATACGTCGATGTCACTTACAAGCTTTGGTACGTGACTCACCGTCTTTATTTGATCTCTTATTCACAAATCTAGGCAATCTTCCTGGCGCGATGACGCAGTCAAACTTGACCGTGAAAAGGGCATCTACACAGACCCCTCCCTAGTCCGTCTAATCAACCATTCCGGAAAATACTACACAGTCCCCGGCCCTCACATCTGCCAGCCCTCTCCCCAGCGCACACCTTTGATCCTTCAAGCCGGTACTTCCAAGGCCGGAAAGAACTTTGCCGCCAAGCACGCCGAGGCCATCTTCGTCGCCGGCCACAGCCCTGTCACAGTAGCGAAGAATATAGCTGAGATTAGAACCCTAGCAAAAGAGCAGTTCGGCCGTGATCCCAAAGCGATAAAGTTCCTGGCTCTGTTCTGCCCGATCATTGGAAAGACGCAGGAGGAGGCTGAAGCGAAGTACAAGGAGCTTGTGAGCTACGGCTCTGAAGATGGTGCACTGGCGCTATTTGGAGGCTGGACGGGGATTGACCTCGCGCAGTATGGTGACGATGAGGAGTTGCGATATGTGGAATCAAACGCGATTCGCTCCGCCGTGGAGTCTTGGTCAAAGTCGATCCCGGGTGTTCCGAAATGGACCAAGCATACTGTCGCAAATCATATCAAGGTTGGCGGTCTAGGAGCCACGGTGGCAGGAACTCCAGAGCATATTGCAGACGAGATGGAGCGATGGGTCAACGAGGCGGACGTCGATGGGTTCAATCTGGCATATGCTCTCATGCCAGCGAGCTTTGAAGAGGTTATCTCTGATCTGCTGCCGGCCTTGAGGAAGAGGGGCTTGTTTTGGGAGGATTATGCTGTAGATGGAGGCACGTATAGAGAGAATGTCTATGGGAAGAAGGGCGTTGCTCGACCGCCTGCTGATCACCCAGCGGCCAAGTATCATTGGGCCAAGGGCGATTGAGCCAATTAGTTTCAAGGGTTTCGATTAAAGGTTGTTAGTGAAGAGAACCTTTTGAAACATGTAGTCAAATGTTTACAAACTATCTTCACTTTCTCTTGCCATCATGATCATGTCTGCTTCATTCCTCTCTGTCCTTCTTGAGGAGCTCCAGGTTCAGGCCTTGGGATACATATACAGATATTCCCTTCTGGGACTGTGTTCGCTGGAACATCATGTCCACACCGCCACAGTCTACATGCGAAAATAAAAGGGCATAACAGTGCAGAAATAACTGAAAATGGTTTCACTTTCGTAGCAAGGATAGAAAAGTTACGTTGTATGAAATATATTTAGTGCTAGGAGTTTAAGAGTAAGGACCGTGGTTGCGTAGCGCTGTGTGCGTTGTAGAAAGGGCTATTGGGGGTCTCTAATAGATTAACTTGCGGAGCATTAAAAGCAGAGTCTATTTATTCTATCTCTATTAAGTATCAAATGGTGCGAGTAGCTGGCAGAATTGAAAACGCAATCAGTCAGGTCTATCCAAGTGTTCCCTACGGGGCGCTATCCAATCTTGTCGGCGCCCCATCTCATTTTGTTCATCTTGTCTCTCTCATTTGACACGTCTCTTAGCCTTCTTCTTTGAAGGTGCCTTTGTCTTGGTGACGCGCCCGGTGGCACTGGCACCCTTCTTTGTTGACTTCTGGATAGCCCGCCAGTTGAACTTGGCGGGGTCAAAGGGCGGTCGGGACCACATCATTTGGCCGTGGTCATCGTCGAAGGTGAGCATGGGAAGGATAGGTCCGTAAAACCGCGGCCTAGGTCGTAGGCGCTCGTAATAAAGATCGTCTTTTGGCCATGCCGTGAGGTTGTGTTTCCTCAGACGCGGCACTGCCAATTCTGCTTTCCTGTCAAGCTCATCTAGCATGGATTGGAAGCATGATAGATCATCTGCTGCTATGCTCTCGAAGGTCCAGCGGGGTCGGACGCCGCTCTCTGGTCCAAAGATATGCGGGATGGTCCAGGCGGAGCTGAAGTCTACGAGCTGCCCGTCAAGGTACTGCCGCCCGTGGAGATCTCGAACCACGATGCCTGACTTGTGCAGCTCTTTAAGATTACGGAGCAGTCGAGGCATGTGTCTGATGAATCTCTTGACCATGTCTCGATCATGAGATCGCCAAGCGTCTAGGCCGTCAATAGAGTCCACCCACTCTTTGACAATGCCCATCATGGGTTTGCCGAGGTCGTCGTGCTCCATGAAGTGGCGGATCACATCTTGATCGGAGGGCTCTTTGTTCCCGCTAAGGGCCAGACGCTGTCTCGCGTCGTTCCCAAATGGGAGGAAATGTCGCTGGACCTTCTCGTCGCTGAGATCGAATTGCAGGTATCCATAGGCCTTGACAGCGAGATATTCGCGGCCCAGCTCCTTCAGACGACCAAAGACACGGCATTCATTGCAGAAAGTGGTCGCATGGAGGCGGAGGCTATCGATAGTCGCCTGAGTGATGTCGCTGCTTGGCTTGGGGCAAAACCCCTCATCGTATTCATATCTGATATCGTTATCGATAGGGTCCAACTGGAAGCATGGATTCTGTGTCGGCCCATAGAAGAACTAATTGATGATTAGATGATGAAGAAACGGAAGAGAGAAGATTGAATGGCACACTTACCGTCTTGATAGCATAGACTTTGCCATTAATTTCAGCTTTCCAAACTTGGGAATGAGCTCCAGTGCCGAGCATTCCGAGAATTTTAAAGTCGCATGTCGTGATATCGTCAATGAAACACTCAAGCTTGGGGCCTTCACAGTCCGGGAGCGGTTTCAGCTGAGGCATGACCGAAGGTTTTGGTTCGCAGTGGTATGTGAGGTATTGTTTCAGTGAATTGAAGGTTAAGGTCGCAGGGGTTCGAATGGGTTGATGTATTGATGAATGTGGAATAAAACAAGACATGAGACGTGTTTATATGTCGAAACACTCTGAATGTCAGAGCATTCAAAGACGGAGAGTCTGCGAACCGTGCCTCGATTGTTAAAGGGGAGTGTGCCAACCGTGCAGTAATTGTCAAAGGGAGAGCCTGAGAACAGCACCGCCACTGTCGAAGGTTTGACTTTACCAACAGAACAACATTGTAAATGATGAAAGAGGGGAGCACGGGAGCGGTAGAGGAACAGCCAGAGGGGAAGATCTGACATGCGCGATGACTGTCGAAAAGGGGCTGGCATGGTGACAAAGCGGCCAGAAGACTAATTTCTTGGGATAAGGAAAATATGACAGGATCCAGCCATCCATTCACTATTGTGCGCCAAAAGAAAGATGAGGAGGTGAAAATGGGAGAGTGGCCAATGGCTTGAGCCGGGCGGTGATTGACCTGTTGTCAGCGCTTTGTTCGTTCATTGTCTGCCCTTTGTTCAACCACTACGTTTCATGTTTTTTATTAGCATCAAAGGTTAAACAACTGTAAAATGGAACGCTCAATTCAAACGGAGAGGCCGAAAGACGATGTTTCTTTATGTTTCAGTGTCGAGCCCCGCATATCTTTCTGTTTGTCCCTTCCAGGGGGCATTCTTGATACTGCGTTTGTTTATGACAGCGTCATTTCCCTTGCGTCACCGCACTTTGTCTATCTCTTGCTCACCGATTACGTTATCAGCATTTGGTGATCTGTAACCCTGCCAGAACGGGCTGTTGTGCTACCACGCAACACTCGGAGTTCAGGTAGTCTATAGCCACTCACCAATCAGGATCTTTAAAGCCGGTTGTAAATTGCCGTAATTAAGCCAAGATTGCTGGGATTGTTAGCTAGTGGGCATTCAATCTTGCTGGACCTAGCGTTTAGTTTGGCACAGAACTGACCTTGCAGCCGATCATCTGTCATGTTGCAGAGCGGGGAATTGGTAGGGTTATTTCTTCCAATGCCGTACTTCGATACATCTCACTAGTGCGCAGTTTCATAATTAGATCAACATTATCTTGCTTCCGGCAGTAGGAGTCAAGGGACGATAACGCAGGTAGATTATGTTGACTAGCATTCGGCTCATCCTTGACCCCCCCGCTGTCAGTTTAGCTGCAACATGTACCATGCATCAACGTAAGGGTAGATGTACTGGCAGTCATCATGAACTATCAGATATACCTTGTTTCAAGATGAACTGCCACTGTAATCCATGTACCTTTGCTCTTGTTGCTTCTGTTGGTAGAATCCCTGCTCAACACAACCCATGTGCCTCACCATTGGATAGCGAACAAGGATTGGTCTCGTAACTGGCTGTCCCTCCTCATCTTGCTCAACGTCGAGCCTTCCAGCCAGCCAGTATCGTCCAATCTCCAGGGCGGATTTGACGCTACCCAGGCTGCGCAAGGGCCATGCGCTGCCTTTGATAAAATGGAGTGGCTCTGTAACTAGTTTGCGACGCAACAAGGGAACTGGAGTTGGTTTTTTTTTAACCACCGTCGCCGCTTCAGGCTGTACCAGTCCTCCTGCTCATGATAGATCAGATCCTTTGATTTTAAGGGTTTCTTTGATTTCTAAACAGGATCAAGCACTGGAAGCGATTGCAATTGTGTTGGTTTGAACTCTGCGACTCGATAATTGACCTTCAAAAGCCTTAAATAGGAAGCGATCGCAGGTATGGGAATAGACATATGCCAAACTCTATCCCACTCAGTTCTCCTCTCGATTCTCATCAAACAGTTATGAACTCGTTACCGAACTTCTTTATTCCCCATACGTGGGCAACAACGTCCATACAGGATTCTTTGGCGTCTGACAACCCAACCCAACAAGTTATTTCCAAACCTACCAAGCTCATTAAAGACACCGTCCCCGATATCGCCAACCTGAGGATCGCGCACTGGGACGACTTCGACCTCTATTCACTCCGTCAAGCCTATGGCGATCTCCTCGAGCACTATCCCGTACCTAGAGTCGCCAGCTCATGCTCTCCACTCAAAGTTCAAGGCCTGAAGGATTTGAAGAAAGGTTTTGTCGATCATGTGTTTCCTCGACTGATGCAGCCGATCAAGACAGGCACAACGGTCCTCGAGAAGCGGCTCGGGTACAGATTGCCAGACGTCTCTATGCGCCAAGATACGCCTCTGGAGTGGCTTTATCGTTCTGGCCTCTCTTTGATTTCGGACGGTGGAGTGCATTACCTGGTCAGTTGCGTCTTATGGGAGACCCAGTGGACTTCTGCCATGATCGAGAGCGCGAAGAACAGCGGAGACGACGAATGCCTGCCCCTCCGCCGTATCGCAGCCTATTGCATATCCACTGACAGCCGGTATGGGTTCGTGTTGACCCCCGGGGAGATCGTAGTGGTTCGTGTCAGCGGCACAGCCTATGACAAGACCCAGCCGTGCCTGATAGAGTGGAAGGCGGTTCCTTGGGATGCATCAGGGCCGAATACCCTCACGGTCAGCCTTTCGTTGTGGTTCATCGCCATGATGAGTCTGAACCCGAACCATCGCAAACTCTGCCCTCCGGGCACGGCACCTCCTGTCAATCTCTGGTGGAAGTACAAAGATCCGGCTGGAACGGTCACTTATCAGCACCACTTGTCCTTGCGACAGGTTGTTGCCCCTCCCGCTGGTGTCACCGCGCAGGATACCTCTTCAGCATGAGGCGGTCCGACTGCAATCTTTCCTCCAGTAATTCCCACCATCGCCGACATCGTGATCACGACACACTGAGCGGCCCATGTGTCTCATCTTCACGCCGCGCCGCGCTGTGGCCGTGATAGGATAGGAAACGACAAAATGTTTTGTTGTTGATGCTTGTTGGTCTTTGGGGTTTCTCTCTTTCCGTCTTTTCTTTTGTCTTTCCTTTTGTGGTAGGGTACTCGTTGTGGTGTGTTACAGTCTTTACTTTGGCTCTTTGTTGTTTGTCCATGGTCTTTGTCGCGCGCTTTAGAATAGATACCCAATACCAAAATCTCCTTTTCTCCTCCCGTTCACCTGGCGACCGTGACTGTCAATGATGAATTTCTGAGCCCAATGAAAATTATCGCCTGTCACATCTCACCTCGTTTGAACAGTTTGAGCATCTTTGGAGGCGTTGAGAACGATAGAACCTGTCTCGGCCGACATGGCTGTAGCTATTCAAATATCATTGCACCAGATCTGGATTAGTAGTTCACGGTGATGAATGACGAAGAGTACAGTGGACAATAAGTAAGGTTGAGAGTTTTGTTGCAGATGCGCAGTGAGATGAAGTAAGGTTGGATGGCTGATAAATTCCCTGGCTGCAGGGTCCCACAGGTTATTGATCATCAGTTCTAAGTTTAGAACCGTTAAAACGCTATCAATGAATCGAATAAATACCTTAGACTCGACTGAGTAACAGACGTATCTAATCGAAATCAACCAATTGTCGCCCGGGATGGTTGACCTGGGCGCGGAAAAGAGAGCCGTCCTTCTTGCCTACTACAGCCCATTGCTTGAACTTTTCGGAGAGGGCGCACCGACGAGAATGCCGGGAGACGCAGCAGCGCCGACCGAACTGAGATCAATGTCTATAATGTCTGTGACGACGATGCCAAAACTATTTCTTTCTTGGTCGAATCCAAAGATGTTAGTCTGGGTCATCTATCGGCGCTGGTGAACAGACTCTGCTCCATTCTGTGCGTATCTGAACCGAAAAGCAGAGTCCGAGACAAAGCAATGCTCCACGGGCTTTTGAATGCATAGAATAACCCCAAGACGATCTACTTTTGTTGTGTCCATGGCGTTCCGTAACTGCACGTCTGAGGCCGGCCCAGATTTGAAGTCCACGACTCTCATACTTCTGTTAATGATCAAGTGTGGATAACTAGACACAACTCTAATAGACCAGAGTCTCGAGCTAGCCTATTATACCGGCAAGACAGGCTGATGGGCAGAGCATGGGGTGTCTGGCGCTTGTCTGCCCAAAAGAATGTTATTTGTACGGGAGCAATGCGCTAATTTGCGACCGGTGGTAATCACCGGAGTGGAATCTCCAGCAAAGCATCGGGATCTTTAAATGATGTCATTTACTTTTGTCCTGAAACCCAAACCAGGTAGAGGGATTTGAACTGAGGCTGCGCCGTTGCACAGCCATCTGTTAACGCGAACCCCAACAATTGTGATTGCCAAGAAAGGTCATATTAATCTCTGACATGCGCCGTATTGATGCAGTCAAATGGATTCCAAGCTACGTTCCAATATCCGATGACAAGACAAATACTCTCGAGTTAAAAAGATGCTTCAAATGATGGCAGACCCCTTTTATAAGAAGTCTTTATTACCTCCGAAGATCAGTTGCAGCAATCTAAAAGTGACAATTTCTCACAATATCATTTGCCTGAAACGTCAAAGCCAAGCAGCCAAGTCGGTCGTCGGCCCGTTCACAAGTGGAGTTGTAATCCTTCAACACAAAACCACACCAATCACAACACTCATATCAAAGACCCCTATTCTAGAAAATCACCTGCGCCCCATCCTAAAGTGGAATCTTCAAGGCTAGTTACAAGCGAGATTTGCCTGTTCCTGCAGTCCTTAAGGTCGCGTTATTCCCTTTTCTCTTGGTTCGAGTAAAGTAACGTAACTTTAACTTTTCTCAGCCTTATACGTCAAAATGTTGGGATTTAAGAGTTTTGTTTTGGCTGGCCTTTTGACGCTTGGTCTTGCCGAGGATAAGTTTGAGTATGACCCTTTGAGTAATTTTCGGCCGAGAAATATTACGGGTCTAGGCGACTTTTACGGATGGGTTGGATCGTAAGTGACATCTTTCAAGGAGGGGTTCGATGGTTGACTGACTTGACTTAACTTGTTAGGTACTACAATGCTACGGCAGAGCTCGAAGTCAAGGTGGAATATGAGTACATGACACCAAAGAACAAGCTGTGCTCAAAGCTCAAGAACAAAACTACAGCCCTCAAATACGATGCTGTTCTCAGTGTTCTTGAGCGCGGTCCTTGGAACGCTGGAAACAACTCCATGATCTTTTGGTTGACGCTCATGCCTCAAACGTCGCCTGCGTACAACGTTTCCGACCTACCTACCGATTTCATGTGGAACACCAAGCGTAAAAACATTTCGATACCCATTTACTCAAACGAGTTAGTCCCACCAGTTACTTATGAGACTTCGTTCACTAACCGTTGCGCAGCCCTACACCCAATGGCTATTGGCGTCCCCAGAAAGACTCCAGCTGGGATCTATTCAACTTCACAACCACACAGACCTCAAGCGGTGCTTACAACATGACGCAATCGCTAAGCCGTAACGAAAGCGACCCATTTTCATCCTGGCAAAATGTCACCATGCCTGTCTGCAACAGCTCGATAGTTGTCAACGAGCACAGGTTCAACACACCCAACATGGTATCTTACTTGACAGAGGATTGGGACGATTACAGAGACCCTGTGGTCAGCATGCAGTTTGATGACAAGACTGCCAATCTGACTCTGGATGGCGTTTTCACTGCTGCGCCTTTTGCGCGATTGAACACGACTGAACTTCGACCTGCCCCTGTGCTTGGTCGTAGCAACTACGTTGGTTTCTACTCTCTTAAATTTGATGGAATTTTGGATGCTTATCACTCTGATTTGCTGAGTTTGAAGGAGAGTGTGCCTACATGGCAGCGTACTGTTGGATTTGGGAACAATACGGCGAATATTGGCAATGATCAGGAACCTGTGGAGGAGAGTGCTGCCACTGTGGTTTCTGGATCTGTTTTGACGGTTATGGCTGTCGCTGTGTCGGTGTTGGCACTTTTCTAAGAAGCATATATTTTTGCGCGTTTATACCAATTTCAATGTAAATACTTTTTTTTCCTTTGAAGCTATGCCAAGCCCATAATGTCTGTGGCAAAAGAAGGTGGCTGCTCTAGACCAGCCGAGACTCAATTGAAAACCACGGCTTATCAACACGCTGGATATAATGGTCCTGTTTCGTCCACCGCGGAAGCTTCTTTTTATCAGTATAGAAGATAAACAACATCTTCTACGTCATGAATCGTCAGCTTGAGATGCCAAGTTCAAAGTCAAACACTTTTCTCACGCGTTCCCCTTGTTGGCTTCTTTTTAACAGCTTGTCTCTAGTATGTCACTGGGGCTGTGCGGAGACCCTTGCAGTGAGTCTGCCGCCACGTCTCAGATCAACATTCAGCTGCAAGCCGCGAACCAACTATTTTTGCCTGATCAAGCCAAGTATGGCTTCTAACCCTGCATTGGCTTAAGCCACTTTCAAGCTGAATCAAAGCAAGCCGTACATAAATATGGTCATTCTTCTTGCTCCCTCGAGCTTTCCAACTCCCAAGGCAAAATCAGATCACCATAACAATAACTCACGAATTCGAACATCATTATGCTGCAAATACTATTCGCCCTATTACTCCTCACTGACTCCCGCACGACAGCGACAGTGACACAAACAGCCCCTCCGCTGATAACAGAACCTCCCAGTCTTCCTGATCGCGCTGTCACCTCATTCCATACCATTGTCAGCACACCGTATCCGCAAAACCGATGGTCGATAGGATATGGCAAATTTGAAGGTGACGATAAATTTTGTACGAGTAGCCCTACCAGAAGAGTATCGCGTTTTTGACTAATTCACCTATGGATACTGCTGCCTGTGTAGATGGCTTATTCGCCGTAAGCGGCATCTGGGCAGGCTGCGGCTCCATCATCTTCACGCGCTGCGTCGGCGCAACTGCTTTCGCACAAAGTACAACAGTGTCCTGGTAAGCGATCCATCTTTGAAATCAGGACAATCTAATAATTACTCTTTAGCATGGGAACTTGTCTGACGCACAAAATCTTTGATTACAATGACAAGACATCGTCAACTCGCTTTATCGCGTGCAACTTCCCGGGTACTTACGATAGAAGCATGACTCTTCTCAAAACACCAATTGGAGGAACTGCTGAAGTGACAACTGGTGAAGTTTCGACTGCGACGACCGCTGTTGAGACGACGGCTACTAAGGCAACGGATTCTTCAGTCGGACGAGTGGCATCGAATGTCAAATTGCTGGCGATGTGTTTCGTTCTCGTTTTTCTTACATAGTACAGCTGCAGCGATCGCATAATCTTTATCAACGCGATTCAAGACCCGATACGAAAGGCAAGACAAGAGATGCAGTTGTCGCATTTTTAGGTGCTGAAGTGGTGATGAGTCTCGCTATCACCCGCATAAAGCTGCAACCTAAGAAACCTTATCGCTCCGTTATTCCTTTTCTGGACATGTCTCACAATGAGTACAGAATCCTCTGGTCAATTAAAGTGGTTTCGTGAATGTTCCAGAATGTCAGCATTTAGGGTAAGACTAGGCACCAGACTGCGCTGCAGGATTGACAAAGTTCTATAAATACAAACCTGCTACGATATTATCGAGAATAATACTATCTTCATCTTGAACACTCTTTGCCCCAATCAAAATACCCTTTTCAAGGTCTGTACGCCTTTACCCATCATGACTTCTGTTTCTTTTAGCACTCTTCCCTACCCTGTCCCCGCGTCAGCAAATCTGACAGCCTCCACTATTTCTATTCCTGACAGTGACATTGATCGCCTCAAAACCCTACTCAAGCTATCACCTATTCCTGAACCAAATGTATGGAATACCCGCGATGATGGAAAATTCGGGCTTCCGCGCGATCAACTCTTAGACTTGGTAAATTACTGGGAGAAAGAGTACGATTGGAGAAAGTGGGAGTCTACTCTCAATTCGATCCCTCAGTACAACGTCACTGTCACCGACGATGACTCCAAGGAATATCAGATCAACTTCTTCGCTCTCTTCGCCAAAAATCCATCCGCTATTCCAATTCTGTTTTTGCATGGTTGGCCGGGCTCCGTCGTTGAATTTATTCCCATTCTTCAGAAACTCCAAGCAGAGTATACCCCCGAAACCCTACCCTATCACATCATTGTCCCTCACCATATCGGATACCCATTCTCATCCTCACCGCCCGTCGACAAAGAATTCACACACTCGGACAATGCACGTGTCATGTCAAAGATGATGCACGCTTTCGGCTTCGACAAAACAGGATATGTCGCTCAAGGCGGTGATTTTGGTGGCTGGACTGCACCTGCAATTGCAAACATTGATCCCGCTTGCAAATTGGTGCATATGAACATGCTAAACATTACGGCCCCGGGTGGAGAAGATGTCGAAGCTGGTATCAAGGAAGGAAAATACTTTCCTGATGAAGTCGCAGCTTTTGGAAGGCTATCAGAATTTGGTAAAACAGGCACTGCATTCATCCAACTCGACGGCACAAGACCCGCAACAGCAGGATATCTCCTCGGTACAAACCCCGTCGCCTTGCTAGCCTGGATAGGCGAGAAGATGATTCAATGGTCCGAGAGGGCTCCAGATCGCGATATGATTCTTACCAACGTGGCACTATACTGGTTCTCGCGTAGTTTCCCAACTTCTATTTACGTTCATCGCATGGTGTTTGAGAACGTGGAGCTTTTGATGGCTGATTGGAAGGCTATCAAAAAGCCTTTGGGTTATTCATGTTTTAAGAATGATTTGAGTACGCCGCCGGAAAGGTGGATTAAGCAGACGGAGCAGGTGAATTGGTATCGTATGCATGAACGGGGTGGACATTTTCCTGCGCTTGAAGAGCCGGAGACCTTGTGGAGGGATGTGGAGGATTTTATTGCGGAGTTTTGGGGTAAGGCTTGATGATCGATACGACTTACAAGAACATGCGACACAAGTGTCAAGGATACTGGACTGGGAATGGGAAAGGGTTTATGGTACCAAATTGATAACGATAAGCACTTGACAAACTACCGGGTATACTACGTCAATGACGACATATTTACGCCTCGATGCCCTCATGTTGGTGATACAAGCAAATCAGTTGGTGGAGGAGAACAAGCGATCGGAGGAGGAGGACCAATCACCATCTTAGAACTGAGACGTTATCCCACAATAAACGGTTGATGCCAAAAAAGCCTCTCCACTGCCTTATTTGTATCCTTATTTCCCCGACTTGTTGGTGATTCAACCGAGGCTGCTCCTTGCCCTTTACCGTCACGCTCGTCTCTTGATCACGTTCACGATGGGTTCAAAGCAAAGCCCAGCAGACTCTTTACACTCCTCCCTCAATGAAGCAGGTATCCACAACCTCATAAGCTCCTCCCCAGCATGGTCCGAGAACACAACCCAGTACCAAAAGCGCCTCAAACCAGATCCTGCCTGCCTTGCGTTCCCCGAAGACAAAGATCAACTCTCAAAATGTCTCAAATGCGCCCGTGAAAACTCCGTCAAAGTATCAGCTTTAGGACCAGGCCACTCTTTCCAAGGTCTCGGTTTCGGCACCCCAGGGAATTTGGTTATCAACATGGAAGCTTTCAACTCTATGCACTACGACGAAGATACGGAACTACTTACGTACGGTGGCGGAACGCGTGTGGGACCTGTGGCGAAATATCTCTGGGATACAGCCGGGCGACATTTTCCTCATGTTAGAGGTTCGAATGTTGGAGTTACGGGGTCTAGTATTGGTTGTGGATTTGGGACTACGTCTAGGTTTTTGGGTACGCCTATGGATAATATTGTTGCTGTTGAATTTATGCTTTATGATGGCAGTGTTGTTGTTGCGGAAGAGGGATCGGATTTGTTGTGGGCTGCGAAAGGAGCTGCTGCCTCTTTTGGGATTATTTTGTCTGTGACGACGAAGACTTACAAACCGGTATGTGAAGCTTTTGTGTTTCGGGGTAGGTGGCTAATAAAGGTTCAGAAATTCGAGAAAGCTATCACTTTCAATGTCTCGCTTGGCGATGTTGACGTGGATAAGGCAGCAGAAGCTTTTATCGCAGTTCAAAACTACGGCACCAGTGACAAGTGTCCGGATGAACTGGCTATCCGATGGAGTCTGGTCAACTGGAACATCAGAGGATACTTCTACGGCGATCCATCATCTTTCGACAAGACCATAAAGCCGCTTGTGGAAAGTCTCGAAGAAATCAGCTCGGAGACAACACTGGAAAAGAAAGAGCTCGACTTCTGGGATATGGAGGTTTACATCTCCGGCGAAGGAATGAATCGCTCCGACGGCGGCGATCTCAACCCCCTCTGCTTCTACCTCCAATCCATCGTAATAACAAACGACCACCCTTTAACCGTCGTTCAAGCCCGTCTCTTACTCAACGACACAACCATTGCCTTCAACAGAACCGACATGACACCAATGGGCTACATCGATCTCTGGGGCGGCGTAAATCGCTCCATCTCAGATAAAGACACCGCGCATCCACACGCAAATAATCTTTGGTTGATAAGATGGGATGCTAACTCCATCGTCAAGGAGATATTCCCACCGGATGGGGTGGAGTATTTGAGGGGCCAGATGATGCCGTTTGAGAAACAGTTGAAGGAGGATGGGGTGCGTTTGAGGGGGTTTGTTAATTATGCTGATATCGAGTGGACGAGGGAGGAGATGGTGGAGAGACTTTATGGGGAGAATTGGGAGAGGTTGGTGAGGTTTAAGGGTGAGGTTGATCCGGAGGGGTTGTTTAGTAGTAACTCTCAGTCAGTTACAGTGGAAGATAAGTAGATACAGGGATAGAATGGTTAGAAGGGCGTTACAGCTTCGAATTTCTTAGCTAGATTACAAGACATCTAAGAACCGAGTTCTCTTTACAATGCTTCCCTAAACTGTCCACTCCAACTCGCGCTCATACAACTGATGATCGGGAGGTAGTGCGCTAACTGCGGCAGTGGCAGGAAGCAATGCAAAATATAGCCAGAAACCAACAGAGTCACGGAAAGGTCAAGAAAAGAGGCTTATCACCTCTTGCTACAGACACAATAAACCTGACTTGAATTTAAACCTGTGAGACGATGAAGATGGTTTGTGGTTGTGTTTGGCTTAAGCGGCCGATTTGATCTTCCGCGCCGAAGGCAACGCTATAATATCACGCAGTATCCATAATCAGATGTGCTTACACCCAACCCAAAACTCACGACGTAGTCAATCATGTCTGCACTAGAGAAGTCTCCCTTCGACGAACCTGACGCCGAGCACTGGTGTGAAACAATCGACTTCGAATTAGTCGGTACAGACTGTGCACCCAAATGGTATCTCTCTTGGGAAAAACAAACCGCGAAACTTACCTTCAAAACCCTTCAGAACCAAGCACAGGATTGCGAGTTCTGTCAGCAACTAGCCGACCTGATACTCCACCGACTAGAAGTAAACACGAATATTCACAACGGCAATGATGATATCATGATACTTGAAGATGCGGAGAACGTGTCGTTGGCTGTTGCTATCAAAGACAACGTCGCCGTCCCGAGCTGGTCCTTTGGCTTTGGAGGTTCCTCAATGAGAAAAATAGTCACTATATGGATCGCAGCACCGTCCAAAATATTCGGGTCCAAGCATTTTGATATAGTGCTTCAGAGAGCCGGTCCAGGAGGTTGTGTTCCGGTTTCTGTCGACTATGTCGACGACCTGAAGGATGGTGATGTCGAATTCCTACCACCTGGGAGCTGGCGTGTTGATAAACCGCTAGATGACGAAGATGAGGCTATACCAAAAGACGAGCTTTTGCCAGAAGGGATATCTAAAAAGGTGGTAGGCGCCCTGAACCCAACATTTGGAAGGCCAAGGTCGCTTCTCATTGACTTTGACATATTGAGGAAGTGGATGAGTATCTGTGATGAGTATCACAGCATCTGCCAGTATGATCAAGAACCCATCAGCATTCCCCAGTTTCGATTGATTGACATTAAGAAAAAATGCGTCGTGCAGGTTGATGGAAGCGAGAGACCTCCTTTCGCAACTTTGAGCTACGTCTGGGGCAGAGAACCATTCCTGAGACTGGTCAAAGCCAATATTGAAGAACTGGAGGAAGAGGGATGTCTTGAACGTTTGGAATTGCCACCTACTATCCAAGATGCAATTACCGTCTGCGAGGAGCTTAGGATTGACTATCTGTGGATTGATAGCCTGTGCATCATCCAAGACGATGAATCAGTCATGCTCGAAGTGGTCGATAAGATGGACTCTATCTACCGGGAGGGAATCCTTACTATCGTCGCTGCATCTGGAGCTGATGCATATAGCGGCATTCCTGGCGTTCGACCCGATACGCGATTTCTGGAGCAACATGCCCTGAATGTACGAGGGGTGCAGCTAATCGATTCCGTCGACGAGCATCAATTTCGTATGTACTACGAGGGCAGAGATCCAGAGTGGATCAGCAGCGCTCCCTGGTCCCGACGAGCGTGGACGTTTCAAGAAGCTCTTGTATCCAGAAGGTCACTCTTTTTCACATCGGAGCAAGTATACTGGAGCTGTCGAGAAGGGCTCATGAGCGAGGATACCACTGAGCATCTTGATCTGGAAGCTTTTGCAAAACCGCAAGAAGATCGCTATGACTCGGATTATAGTCCTGGAGAGTACGAGCGTATTGCCGTTACATTCTCAACTCGTTCACTCACTTTCGAGGCCGATATAGGCAGAGCTTTCCAGGCGACGCAGAATTATCTTGAGAAGAAATGGCCTCGTTTTAAAATCTCTTGGGGTCTACCGCACTATACTTTTGGACCTTGTCTCATGTGGCAGTGGCCATTCAAAGAAGACCGACGTCTGCGTGAGGGTACACACGCTGTGAGGCAACATGATGGTACCATTGTCAAGGTGCCTTTTCCAAGCTGGTCGTGGATGGCATGGACTGAAGGTTCACGACTGATGGTCTTTTACGGCGATGAGCCAAGTCCCCATAGTCCCCGGTACTTTGTCTTTGACTCGGCTTCTGAGCTGGTTGCCATTCCTTATGGGGAAGGCTATGAAGTGGTGGCACCACTGTCAGAGCTGCTGTCTAACGGGACTGGCTTCAGGAGAGAAGCCGTAACGGAAGATGTTCTCCCTTCTGAACTGCATGAATCACCATCACTGAGATATATCGCTCTATCTTTCTACACAGAGGTAGCCACGGTGAGATACAATCCCGCAGACGTCATTGACTACCCACCAAGAGATCTCCAAATGAAGAGTTACGAATATCCGTTCTCCATCAAAGTCGGACAGAAGTTCTACCGAATTTTAGAAGAAGATCAGAACAAAGATGGATTGGAGGAGATTGATCTGGTAGCGGTATTCAGTGGCCAGATGACAAAGCCGCCCAAGTTCCGCGGAGAGTACAGACTTTATTGTTGGCCTGTTTTCAAGAAGGGTGGACTGAGGCAACGTGCGTCGGATTCAAGCACTGTCATCTTTTTGCGTCTCTGGCGTGAGTTGCCTGGGATTAGATGGGAGCTGGTTACACTGATATAATCAATCCTGACTTTTTGTCCATGAATGCGCGCAGTCAGCAGAGTCGCCACCTTTACGGCTCGGGTGGACTGAGCTGGAGACAGCAGCAGAGTGTTTATGTTTACAAAACATTGGCGAAGGCAGGTCCTAGCTCTCTTCTTTCAATCTCAATGAAAAAGTCAATACTGAGCTTCGTATTACTTGATGCAGTCCAGTTGTCTGAATAAGTCAAGATCTTCTTCCCTCCGATGCTTTCCTAAACAGTCCACAGTAATCCACTCTCATTGGTCCCGTCCTATAGCTAGACAACTCACTCTCGAACTCTGGTTCGATCGCATCAGAATCGGCACTTACTTGCCGTAGTGGGGTTACAGCAAGGCCCGAGTTCGGACGATCCCCCGGATATACCCCGCGATAATGTTGAAGCGGGCGAATTGCATGCATTTATCGCATGGCTCGGACATCGTCAATCGAGCAAGGCTACGATCAGACCTTTTGTAAGATTCACGTGGATCATTTCGATGCCAAGACGGGAAGGTGTTTGTTGTACTTGCTTGATGATGATGAGTAGATACGAGAATATGAAGATCTCTGGGGTGATTCCTCGCTATGGATCGTGTATATAAGGGCCCTCTGGTCAGTAGGAACAGGACACATTCAACGAGAGAATATTTCTAGCAGATCTCAGAGTCTGATAATTCACACACCTTCTGCCACTGGGCATTTTTATCACGATGCAGCTGCAAAGCATCTTGTCCCTTGGTCTTGTGACCACAGCCCGTCTCGCCCTCGCAGGACCATGTGACATCTACAAGTCCGGCAATACACCCTGCATCGCCGCCCACAGCACCACCAGAGCCCTCTTCGACGCCTACAACGGCGGACTCTACCAAATCAAGCGTGCATCAGATCGCTCCACAACCGACATCCGTCCCCTCTCAGCAGGAGGCGTAGCCAATGCTGCTGCACAAGATTCCTTCTGTAGCGGCACAACATGTCTCATCACCATCATTTACGATCAAGCCGGTCGTGATAACCATCTCACTCAAGCCCCTCCTGGTGGCTTTAAGGGTCCTGAGGCGAATGGCTATGATAACTTAGCTGCTGCTGACGGAGCACCTGTCACGCTGAATGGGAAGAAGGCGTATGGTGTTTTTATCTCCCCTGGTACTGGGTATCGTAACAACCATGTCAGTGGGTCCGCTACAGGTGATCAGCCTGAGGGCATGTACGCTGTTCTCGATGGAACGCATTACAATGGAGGATGCTGCTTCGATTACGGAAATGCCGAGACGAACAGCAAGGATACAGGAAATGGACATATGGAAGCTATCTACTTTGGCGACAACACCGTTTGGGGATCTGGAGCTGGTAAAGGACCTTGGCTTATGGCGGATCTCGAGAATGGTCTTTTCTCTGGCAAGAATCCTAAGAACAACGCTGCGGATCCTACCATTACACACAGGTTTCTCAGCGCGATTGTGAAGGGCAAGCCTGGTACTTGGGCCCTCCGTGGTGGAAATGCTGCTTCTGGTTCGTTGTCGACGTTCTACAACGGCGCGTACCCGGACGGAGGATATAATCCTATGAAGAAAGAAGGCGCTATCATTCTGGGTATCGGTGGTGACAACAGTGTTGGTGCTCAGGGTACTTTTTACGAAGGTGTCATGACCTCAGGTTATCCTTCTGATGCGACAGAGAATGCGGTTCAGGCCAATATTGTGGCTGCCAAGTACGCCACCACATCTTTGACAAGCGGAAACGCCCTCTCCGTCGGATCATCCGTTTCCCTCAAAGTCACAACAGCAGGCTACACAGACCGCTATCTCGCCCACACAAACTCAGACGTTAACACCCAAATCCCTACCACATCCGCCCTCAAGAAACAAGCGAGCTGGACCGTCCGCACAGGTCTAGCCAACAGTGGCTGCGTATCCTTCGAATCTGTCGACACACCCGGCAGTTTCATCAGACATTACAACTTCATCCTTGTGGTTAACAAGAATGATGGAAGCAAGGCTTTCAATGAGGATGCTACGTTTTGTCCGCAGAAGGGTATGAGTGGGAAGGGAAGTTCGATTCGGTCTTGGAATTATCCTACGAGGTATTTTAGACATTATGATAATGGTGGGTATGTTTCTACGAATGGGGGTGTTCATACTTTTGATGCTGAGAGGAATTTTGGGGATGATGTTAGTTTTGAGGTCGTTAAGAGTCTTGCTTAGATGGGTGGCCAGGTCTTGTGAGAACGGATACTTGTTCAACAATTACTATGACATGAGAGTATAGCCTGTTACACGGAACATCATTATGTTACTTTGCTATCTCAATCTAATTTTGCACAAGTCATAGCCACACACCGTATCTACTCTGAAGGTGTCATCGCAAACTCCATAGGCTTTGACATAGCTGACTTCATGAACGGACTCCTCGCTCTAATCTCCTTCCCCCAAATAAAAACTGCAATCGGCGCAGCTGCCAAAACCAACGAAATGAATCCCAGAAGGGAACTAGCCCAATGGAATCCCAAGTTGGTATACATGCTACTCGAAGCAAGCGGTAAAAACGCAACACCCAAATTCTCTCCCAGGATAGTAGCACCAATAGCACTTCCTGCATAGTGGCTATAAGCGTCGATTAAATAATTCGCAATACTGACGACGACGGCTTCTGTTCCGAGACCGACGAGCATTAGTCCAAATGCGGGGCCTACCCATGTTATGTATGAATAGCTTGTCCAGGCGTAGACAAACATTCCTCCTGTAACGCCGATGAAACCACCTATCACAGCGGCGTAGAGGCGGGCTTCGGGGATAGGCGTGCCGGGTGCTTCTTTGTTCCGTGATGCAGAAGCGTAATACCAATTATTCGTCAGAACGCAAAGTCCGAAACCGAGTATTTCGCCGATGACGATGGATGCTTGGACGTATCCTGCTTCGACCGCGTTCCAGCCGTAGAGTTCGCTAAAGACTTGTTCAACGGATTGAGTGAATACGTAAATAACCCCCAAACTAAACGCTGTCCAGACTGTGGAGATAAAAACAACTGATTCTGTGCAGAGCATGTACAGCGGTCGCTGGATACTCGTCCATACATCTTGAAGAATGGATGTAGACTCAAGTTCCTTCTGACTATAGGCATTCTGTCCCTGTTTCCTCAGTTTCTTCGCTCGGGCAGTCAAGATCGCAGATCCCCGTGTCTCAGGCATAGCCAAGATGAAAATGGGGAAGAAAACACCCGTCCAGATGAGTTCGATGTATCCGATCCACCGCCACGACAAGAACTGAAATATCGAAGCTCCAATAACAGGTCCCAGGCTACTAGAGTTGAGATAAATCATGATATACAGCCCGGTAGGAATGGTCCTCGCGCGATCCGTAGCAAAAACATTGCCAATAATTCCCGCGACAGCGTTGGCAAGAATAGTACAACACCCACCGCTAAAGAAGCGTGTGATAATAAGAGTCTCATAATTCGGTGCCACGCCAATTGGGATCAGAAAGCAGAGAAACACAGTGTACACGACCAAAAACACGATTCTCATACCGAAATCTTCCATAATGGGGAGGAGGATTAGCGAGAACAATGCACCGCCGAGACCCCATGAGGAGACGGGCCAGTATGAGTGTGGAAAGTTCTCGTCGCTGATATTGAAGTCTTCGCCGATTGCTTCGTGGGCTGTTGTGATGATTGTGCCGTTCATCATTGAGATGAAGGTTGCGAAGAGGCCGAGGGAGACTGCGAACCATTTTTTCTTGAGGGACCAGTTGTAAGGGTTTTCGGGATCGTTTGGGCCTGACCATGTTACGACGATGGGATCTGGTCTGTTAGCTTTCAATTGCATATGGACCTTGGGGGTGACAAACCTGTAGACTCATTCAGTGCCTTGTCTGGCAGCCTTGACTTTGCGAACATGATGTCTAAACTCTTATATCCAGACGATTATTGGCCTTGGCGATATCTCTTGGCGAAGATGAAGAGAGGTTCTGTTTGTTGGTGCCAAGTCTGAATGAAAGCAGCCAAGAAAAAGTCGAGGACATTTTATGGATGACTTCATCTTAGCTTCATTCAAGAATCCACATCGGCAATATTTTGCTAATTCCGGCCCCATATTAACAATTCCGCGATTCCGCGCCTATTAGAAGAAAGCAAAAGTGGCTCCTAGAAGCAGTTTTTGGTCAAAGAATATTCCAGAGCAATTGTCACTGGTTGACGCGCTGTCTGCGCTAATCTATAAATTGTGCAGAGAAGCCGAGGGTGGGGAACATGGAGCCTCTTTTGTGATCGTGATAGAATACTGAATTGGGGTAATAGAGTACAGATGACCTGGAGAGGCTGAAATGTTGGTCAGCATTCAATCTCGGCCGACCATAATGGAATTTGCAAAAGCAATGCGATGCCTAGACAGTACAGCCTTGGCTACTTATCCCAAATGGGTTCAATGCGGCGACACGACATGACGTGACTTCACATATAAAGTGCTAAGACAAACCATTATTACGCCTTGATTCCCCGGATTCATGAAATCGGAAAACAACCGTGCCTTTTCATCCAGTCAACAGGCTGTGTTTGTCGCTCATAGCCTGTTCGGGAGCTCGCCAAGCTCGTTCTCATGCTTGGAGGTATGCGCTATGATCCAATCTAGATATTCATTCGTTGGCACTTGATAATGTTTTCCATGGCAATTTGGGGGCCAACAGAACAGGATATAGATCATATTGGGTCCATGGCTGGCGCTCTCTCCCTCGGTTTCCTTTCCAGTATACTTTCGTGTTTTTGTCGCGTGCTTGTCTGTTGACTTCAACTTCAATCATAACCTACGCACTTCTCTGCTTTTTCTATAGAGTTATCCAAGATGCCCCAAGCACGAACAACCCTGGGTCCTTTGGTGGAAAGTTGGCAATATCCCAATCGGTGCAGAAATCTCTTCGTGAGCTGCACTACATGTAGCAGAGCATGGCAAGCTCAGAAATGTGGCGACGAAGATGTTGAGATAGTAAGTCTTCTTGCCGTGAGATCGCAGCGCAAAGCTCACATCTACAGGAAGGCGTTGTCGACGATACAGCTTGTTGGCCTCCCACGTCCACGAATCTACCATCGAGTTATACTTCAGAAACTCGAATAGAAACTTCTACAACGGTCGGAGTCAGTTTGCCCCTTGAAGGATGGGGTATATATTATCCTGCGAGGCAATGTCCCGACGGATATATCGAAGCCTGTTGGGCGCAAGGTCCTGACTCGGGCGATTTCGACTTTCAGTTCTCCGTCTATGACAACGAGAGTGTCAAAGGATGCTGTCCATCGTAAGAACCTCGTCCTTCGCGACTGGAACATTAGGAACTGATGAATACAGCGGCTACACATGCGCCGATGCCGCAGGAAAGCAGACGTGCACGAGCGTCACATCAAAAGGCGAAGTACAGATAGCCATGTGTGACGGCACCAGCACAGTATATAGTGACCTCACACTACCGGCAAGTATCTCCGGTGCTCGCAGTCTTGAAGCTATCACGCTGTACGCGCCGATGATTCAGGCAGTTTCCGGGGAAAGAGATTCGGGAGACGATGCTTCAGGAATATCTCGCATAGATGAAAAGATTGTTTCGAGGACTTCTAGGGCAGGTGATATATCAATACGTGCTTCGTCTTCAAGCACAACCAGCGCGACATCAAACACTACTGGTGCGGTGGGCGATGGGGATTCCGATTCTGGCTCCGGCAGTGGTTTGTCAACGGGCGCACAGGCTGGTATTGGGGTCGGGGTAAGTGTTTTTGGACTGGGCATTCTGGCCGCGGCGTGGTTGCTTTGGAGAAGAAGGAAGAGGTCGAAGGTCAACGATGAGATTACTTATAACAAACCTCAGCTGGATTCTCGTCAGGTGAATGGGATGAGTGAACCGGGAACGGCTCCGCCGGAGTATACACCTGGCACGGGTGAAGTTGAAGGAACGTCGGCGAGACAAGAGTTGAATGGTACATCAGCGAGACAAGAGTTGCCGTGATCATCAGAAGTGCAATGAAGCCAAGAGTTAGGATATAAACGGCTTTCAACGAGTATTCCAATAGGATAGTATTCTATGATATCAACGGATGAACTTTCGACATGATAAGATGCTTGGTATATATCGTCCGAAAGTTCAATGCAAAAACGAAGAATAATATTTCAACCGCGATATAACTAAGCTGTACAGATAACAATAGAAGAACCCCTTGTTTATCTTAAGCACCTCCTCCACC